>BPUM01000446.1:0-45832 GCA_020521455.1 Prunus kanzakura
TCGATCGGAAATCAATAGTTGTACGAAATTGGATACTTCAAGTTCAAAGGCAGTTTGTTCCGAATTGGAGTGGTTGGTGTATTCCGTAGTTCTAGCAATCGGATTCACTCAAAACTCATCAAATGACTCCTCCCAACGTATTGTGATGATTCCCAAGTTTTGGGCTCGATCGGAAATCAATAGGTGTACGAAACTGGACACTTCAAGTTCAAAGGCAGTTTGTTCCGAATTGGAGTGGTTGGTGTATTCCGTAGTTCTACCGACTCGATTTCCCTCAAAACTCACCAAACGGGTCCTCCCACCATATTATGATGATGCCCAAGTTTTGGGCTCGATCGGAAATCAATAGGTGTACGAAATTGGACACTTCAAGTTCAAAGGCAGTTCGTGCCGTATTGGAGTGCTTGGTACATTTCGTAGTTCTAGCGATTGGATTCCACTCAAAACTCCCCACATGACCCCTCCCATCATATTTTGATGATGCCCAAGTTTTGGGCTCGATCGGAAATCAATTGGTGTACGAAATTGGACAATTCAAGTTCAAAGGCAGTTCGTGCCATATTGGAGTGGTTGGTACATTTCGTAGTTCTTGGGTTGGATTTCACTCAAAACTCACCAAATGACTCCTCCCTCCATATTATGAGAATGCCCAAGTTTTGGGCTCGATCGGAAATCCATAGGTGTACGAAATTGGACAATTCAAGTTCGAAGGCAGTTCGTGCTTTATTGGAGTGTTTGTTGTATTCTGTAGTTCTAGCGATTGGATTTCACTCAAAACTCACCAAAGGACTCCTCCCACCATATTATGATGATGCCCAAGTTTTGGGCTCGATCTGAAATCAATAGGTGTACGAAATTGGACAATTCAAGTTCAAAGGCTGTTAGTGCCTTATTGGAGTGGTTGGTGTATTCCGTAGTTATAGCGATTGGATTTCACTCAAAACTCACCACATGAGTCCTCCCACCATATTATGTTGAAGCCCAAGTTTTGGGCTCGATCGGAAATCAGTAGGTGTTCGAAATTGGACACTTCAAGTTCAAAGGCACTTAGTGCCTTATTGGAGTGGTTGGTGTATTCCGTAGTTCTGGGGATTGGATTTCACTCAAAACTCTCCACATGACTCCTCCCACCATATTATGATGATGCCCAAGTTTTGGGCTCGATCGGAAATCAATAGGTGTACGAAATTGGACAATTCAAGTTCAAAGGCTGTTAGTGCCTTATTGGAGTGGTTGGTGTATTCCGTAGTTATAGCGATTGGATTTCACTCAAAACTCACCACATGAGTCCTCCCACCGTATTATGTTGAAGCCCAAGTTTTGGGCTCGATCGGAAATCAATAGGTGTACGAAATTAGACAATTCAAGTTCAAAGGCAGTTAGTGCCTTATTGGAGTGGTTGGTGTATTCCGTAGTTCTAGCGATTGGATTTCACTCAAAACTCACCAAATGACTCCTCCCACCATATTATGATGATGCCCTAGTTTTGGGCTCGTTCGGAAATCAATAGGTGTACGAAATTGGACACTTCAATTTCAAAGGCAGTTTGTTCCGAATTGCAGTGGTTGGTGTATTCCGTAGTTCTAGCGATTGGATTTCACTGAAAACTCACCACATGACTCCTCCCACCATATTATGTTGAAGCAAAAGTTTTGGGCTCGATCGGAAATCAATTGGTGTACGAAATTGGACAATTCAAGTTCAAAGGCAGTTAGTGCCTTACTGGAGTGGTTGGTGTATTCCGTAGTTCTAGCGATTGGATTTCACTCAAAACTCACCAAATGACTCCTCCCACCATATTATGAAGATGCCCTAGTTTTGGGCTCGTTCGGAAATCAATAGGTGTACGAAATTGGACACTTCAAGTTCAAAGGCAATTTGTTCCGAATTGGAGTGGTTGGTGTATTCCGTAGTTCTAGTGATTGGATTTCACTCAAAACTCACCAGATGACTCCAACCATCATATTATGATGATGCCCAAGTTTTGGGCCCGATCGGAAATCAATAGGTGTACGAAATTGGACAATTCATGTTCAAAGGCAGTTCGTGCTTTATTGGAGTGCTTGGTGTATTCCGTAGTTCTAGCGATTGGATTTCACTCAAAACTCACCAAATGACTCCTCCCGAAGATATTATGATGATTTCGAAGTTTTGGGCTAGATCGGAAATCAATAGGTGTACGAAATTAGACATTTCAAGTTCAAAGGCAGTTTGTTCCGAATTGGATGTGGTTGGTGTATTCTGTAGTTCTAGCGATTGAATTTCACTCGAAACTCACCACATGACTCCTCCCACCATATTATGATGATGCCCAAGTTTTGGGCTCGATCGGAAATCAATAGTTGTACGAAATTGGACAATTCAAGTTCAAAGGCAGTCCTTGCTTTATTGGAGTGTTTGGTGTATTCCGCAGTTCTAGCGATTGGATTTCACTCAAAACTCATCAAATGACTCCTCCCACCATATTAGAATGATGCCCAAGTTTTGGGCTCGATCGGAAATCAATAGGTGTACGAAATTGGACACTTCAAGTTCAAAGGCAGTTTGTTCCTTAATTGGAGTGGTTGGTGTATTCCGTAGTTCTAGCGATTGGATTTCACTCAAAACTCACCAATGACTCCTCCCACCATATTATGATGATGCCAAGTTTTGGGCTCGATCGGAAATCAATAGGTGTACGAAATTGGACACTTCAAGTTCAAAGGCAGTTGTTCCTGAATTGGAGTGGTTGGTGTATTCCGTAGTTCTAGCGATTGGATTTCACTCAAAACTCACCAAATGACTCCTCCCACCATATTATGATGATTGCCCAAGTTTTGGGCTCGATCGGAAATCAATAGGTGTACGAAATTGGACACTTCAAGTTCAAGGCAGTTTGTTCCTTAATTGGAGTGGTTGGTGCATTCCGTAGTTCTAGCGATTGGATTTCACTCAAAACTCACCAAATGACTCCTCCCACCATATTATGATGATGCCCAAGTTTTGGGCTCGATCGGAAATCAATAGGTGTACGAAATTGGACAATTCAAGTTCAAAGGCAGTTCGTGCTTTATTGGAGTGTTTGTTGTATTCTGTAGTTTTAGCGATTGGATTTCACTCAAAACTCACCACATGACTCGTCGCACCATATTATGATGATGCCAACTTTTGGGATCGATCAGAAATCAATAGGTGTACGAAATTGGAAAATTCAAGTTCAAAGGCTGTTCGTGCCTTATTGGAATGTTTGGTGTATTCCGTAGTTCTAGCGATTGGATTTCACTCAAAACTCACCACATGACTCCTCCCACCATATTATGATGATGCCCAAGTTTTGGCTCGATCGGAAATCAATAGGTGTACGAAATTGGAGACTTCAAGTTCAAAGGTAGTTTGTTGCGAATTCGAGTGGTTGGTGTATTCCGTAGTTCTAGCGATTGGATTTTACTCAAAA
Organism: Prunus kanzakura; assembly: GCA_020521455.1. Taxonomy (NCBI): domain Eukaryota; kingdom Viridiplantae; phylum Streptophyta; class Magnoliopsida; order Rosales; family Rosaceae; genus Prunus; species Prunus kanzakura. The sequence goes on from BPUM01000446.1 coordinate 3,434, forward strand.
CTCACCAAATGAATCCTCCCGCCATACTATGATGATGCCCAAGTTTTTGGCTCGATCGGAAATCAATAGATGTACGAAATTGGACAATTCAAGTTCAAAGGTAGTTCGTGCCTTATTGTTGTGGTTGGTACATTTCGTAGTTTTAGGGATTTGATTTCAATTAAAACTCACCAACTGACTCCTCCCAAGTTATTATGATGATGCCCAAGTTTTGGGCTCGATCGGAATTCAATAGGTGTACGAAATTGGAAAATTCAAGTTCAAAGGAAGTTCGTGCTTTATTGGAGTGTTTGGTGTCTTCCGTAGTTCTAGCGATTGGATTTCACTCAAAACTCATTAAATGACCCCTCCCACCATATTATGATGATGTCCAAGGTTTGGGCTCCATCAGAAATCAATAGGTGTACGAAATTGGACACTTCAAGTTCAAAGGCAGTTTGTTCCGAATTGGAGTTTTTGGTGTATTCCCTAGTTCTACAGATGGGATTCCACTCAAAACCCACCACACGACTCCTCCCACCATACTATGATGATGCCCAAGTTTTGGGCACGATCGGAAATCAATAGGTGTACGAAATTGGACAATTCAAGTTCGAAGGAAGTTCATGATTTATTGGAGTGGTTGGTGTATTCCGTAGTTCTAGCGATTGGATTTCACTCAAAACTCATCAAATGACTCCTCCCACGATATTATGATGATGCCAAGTTTTGGGCTCGATCGGAAATCAATAGGTGTACGAAATTGGACACTTCAAGTTCAAAGGCAGTTTGTTCCGAATTGGAGTGGTTGGTGTATTCCGTAGTTCTAGCGATTGGATTTCACTCAAAACTCACCACACTGACTCCTCCCACCATACTTATGATGATGCCCAAGTTTTGGGCTCGATCGGAAATCAATAGGTGTACGAAATTGGACACTTCAAGTTCAAAGGCAGTTTGTTCCGAATTGAAGTGGTTGGTGTATTCTCGTAGTTCTAGCGATTGGATTTCACTCAAAACTCACCACAATGACTCCTCCCACCATATTATGATGATGCCCAAGTTTTGGGCTCGATCGGAAATCAATAGGTGTACGAAATTGGACAATTCAAGTTCGAAGGAAGTTCATGCGTTATTGGAGTGTTTGGTGTCTTCCGTAGTTCTAGAGATTGGATTTCACTCAAAACTCATTAAATGACTCGTCCCACCATATTATGATGATGTCCAAGTTTTGGGCTCCGATCAGAAATCAATAGGTGTACGAAATTGGACAATTCAAGTTCAAAGGCAGTTCGTGCCTTGATTGGAGTGGTTGGTACATTTCGTAGTTCTTGCGATTGGATTTCACTCAAAACCCACCAAATGACTCCTCCCACCTTATTATGATGATGCCCAAATTTTGGGCTCGATCGGAAATCAATAGGTGTACGAAATTGGAACAATTCAAGTTCAAAGGCAGTTTGTTCCGAATTGGAGTGGTTGGTATATTCTGTAGTTCTAGCGATTGGATTTCACTCGAAACTCACCACATGACTCCTCCCTCCATACTATGATGATGCCCAAGTTTTGGGCTCGATTGGAAATAAATAGGTGTACGAAATTGAACACTTCAAGTTCAAGTTCATAGGCAGTTTCTTCCGAATTGGAGTGGTTGGTGTATTCCGTAGTTCTAGCTATTGGATTTCCCTCAAAACTCACCACATGAGCTCCTCCCACTATATTATGATGATGCCCAAGTTTTGGGCTCGATCGGAAATCAATAGGTGTACGAAATTGGACAATTCAAGTTCAAAGGCAGTTTGTACCTTATTGGAGTGGTTGGTACATTTCGTAGTTCTAGCGATTGGATTTCACTCAAAACTCCACCAAATGACTCCTCCCAACATATTACGATGATTCCCAAGTTTTGGGCTCGATCAGAAAGCAATAGGTGTACGAAATTGAACACTTCAAGTTCAAGTTCATAGGCAGTTTGTTCCGAATTGGAGTGGTTGGTACATTTCGTAGTTCTAACGATTGGATTTCACTCAAAACACACCAAATGACTCCTCCCAGCATATTATGATGATTCCCATGTTTTGGGCTTCGATCAGAAATCAATATGTGTACGAAATTGGACACTTCAAGTTCAAGGGCAGTTTGTTACGAATTGGTGTGGTTGGTGTATTCCGTAGTTCTAGGGATTGGATTTCACTCAAAACTCTCCACATGACTCCTCCCACCACATAATGTTCATACCCAAGTTTTGGGCTCGATAGGAAATCAATAGGTGTAAGAAATTGAACAATTCAAGTACAAAGGCTGTTCGTGCTTTATTGGAGTGTTTGGTGTATTCAGTAGTTCTAGCGATTGGATTTCCCTCAAAACTCCCCAAATGACTCTTCCCACCATATTATAATGATTCCCAAGTTTTGGGCTCAATCAGAATCAATAGTTGTGCGAAATTGGACACTTCAAGTTCAAACGCAGTTTGTTCCAAATTGGAGTGGTTTGTGTATTCAGTAGTTCTAGCGATTGGATTTCACTCAAATTCCCCAAATGACTCCTCCCAACATATTATGATGATTCCCAAGTTTTGGGCTCGATCGGAAGTCAATAGGTGTACGAAATTGGACACTTCAAGTTCAAAGGCAGTTAGTTCCGAATTGGAGTGGTTGGTGTATTCCGTAGTTCTAGCGATTGGATTTCACTCAAAACTTTCCACATGACTCCTCCCACCATATTATGACTGATGCCCAAGTTTCGGGCTCGATCGGAAATCAATAGGTGTACGAAATTGGACAATTCATGTTCAAAGGCAGTTCGTCCGTTATTGGAGTGGTTGATACATTTCGTAGTTCTAGCGATTGGATTTCACTCAAAACTCACCACATGACTCCTCCCAACATATTATGATGATTCCCAAGTTTTGGGCTCGATCGGAAATCAATAGGTGTACGAAATTGGACACTTCAAGTTCAAAGGCAGTTTGTTCCGAATTGGAGACGTTGGTGTATTCCGTATTTCTAGCGATTGCATTTCACTCGAAACTCACCACATGACTCCTCCCACCATATTATGATGATGCCCAACTTTTGGGCTCGATCGGAAATCAATAGGTGTACGAAATTGTACACTTCAAGTTCAATATCAAAGGCAATTTGTTCCGAATTGGATTGTTTGGTGTATTCTGTTGTTCTAGCGATTGGACTTCACTCAAAACTCATCAAATGACTCCTCCCACCATGTTATGATGATGCCCAAGTTTTGGGCTCAATCGGAAATCAATCGGTGTACGAAATTGGACACTTCAAGTTCAAAGGCAGTTTGTTCCGAATTGGAGTGGTTGGTGTATTCCGTGGTTCTAGGGATTGGATTTCACTCAAAACTCTCCACATGACTCCTCCCACCATATAATGTTGATGCCCAAGTTTTGGGCCCGATAGGAAATCAATAGGTGTAAGAAATTGGACAATTCATGTACAAAGGCTGTTCGTGCTTTATTGGAGTGTTTGGTGTATTCTGTAGTTCTACGATTGGATTTCACTGAAAACTAATCAAATGACTCCTCCCACCATATTATGATGATGCCCAAGTTTTGGGCTCGATCGGAATCAGTAGTTCTACGAAATTGGGCACTTCAAGTTCAAACGCAGTTTGTTCCAAATTGGAGTGGTTTGTGTATTCCGTAGTTCTAGCGATTGGATTTCATTCAAACTCACCAAATGACTCCTCCGAACATATTATGATGATTCCCAAGTTTTGGCCTCGATCTGAAATCAATAGGTGTACGAAATTGGACACGTCAAGTTCAAAGGCAGTTTGTTCCGAATTGGAGTGGTTGGTGTATTCCGTAGTTCTAGCGATTGGATTTCACTCAAAACTCTCCAGATGACTCCTCCCACCATATTATGATGATTCCCAAGTTTTGGGCTCGATTGGAAATCAATGGGTGTACGAATTTAGACAATTCAAGTTCAAAGGCAGTTCGTGCTTTATTGGAGTGTTTGGTGTATTCCGTAGTTCTAGCGATTGGATTTCACTCAAAACTCTCCACAATGACTCCTCCCACCATATTAGGATGATGCCCAAGTTTTGGGCTCGATCGGAAATCAATAGGTGTACGAAATTGGACAATTCAAGTTCAAAGGCAGTTCATGCCTTATTGGAGTGGTTGGTACATTTCATAGTTCTAGCGATTGGATTTCACTCAAAACTCACCAAATGACTCCTCCCAAAATATTATGATGATTCCCAAGTTTTGGGCTCGATCGGACATCAATAGGTGTACGAAATTGGACACTTCAAGTTTAAAGGCAGTTTGTTCCGAATTGGAGTGGTTGGTATATTCTGTAGTTCTAGCGATTGGATTTCACTCGAAAACTCACCACATGACTCCTCCCTCCATACTATGATGATGCCCAAGTTTTGGGCTCGATTGGAAATAAATAGGTGTACGAAATTGAACACTTCAAGTTCAAGTTCATAGGCAGTTTCTTCCGAATTGGAGTGGTTGGTGTATTCCGTAGTTCTAGCTATTGGATTTCCCTCAAAACTCACCACATGAGTCCTCCCACTATATTATGATGATGCCCAAGTTTTGGGCCCGATCGGAAATCAATTGGTGTACGAAATTGGACAATTCAAGTTCAAAGGCAGTTTGTACCTTATTGGAGTGGTTGGTACATTTCGTAGTTCTAGCGATTGGATTTCACTCAAAACCCACCAAATGACTCCTCCCAACATATTACGATGATTCCCAAGTTTTGGGCTCGATCAGAAAGCAATAGGTGTACAAAATTGAACACTTCAAGTTCAAGTTCATAGGCAGTTTATCCCAATTGGAGTGGTTGGTGTATTCCGTAGTTCTAGGGATTGGATTTCACTCAAAACTCTCCACATGACTCCTCCCACCATATAATGTTGATGCCCAAGTTTTGGGCTCCGATAGGAAATCAATAGGTGTAAGAAATTGGACAATTCAAGTACAATGGCTGTTCGTGCTTTATTGTATTGTTTGGTGTATTCTGTATTTCTGGAGATTGGATTTCACTCAGAACTCATCGAATCACTCCTCCCACCATATTATGATGATGCCCAAGTTTTGAGCTCCATCGGAAATAAATAGGTGTACGAAATTGGACACTTCAAGTTCAGAGGCAGTTTGTTCCGAATTGGAGTGGTTGGTGTATTCCGTAGTTCTAGCGATTGGATTTCACTCAAAACTCACCAAATGACTCCTCCCACCATATTATGATGATATCCAAGTTTTGGGCTCGATCGGAAATCAATTAGGTGTACGAAATTGCACAATTCAAGTTCAAGGGCAGTTCGTGCGTTATTGGAGTGGTTGGTACATTTCGTAGTTCTAGCGATTGGATTTCACTCAAAACCTCACAAATGACTCCTCTCAACATATTATGATGATTCCCAAGTTTTGGGCTCGATCGGAAATTCAATAGGTGTACGAAATTGGACACTTCAAGTTCAAAGGCAGTTTGTTCCGAATTGGAGTGGTTGGTGTATTCCGTAGTTCTAGCGATTGGATTTCACTCAAAAACTCTCCACATGACTCCTCCCACCATATTATGATGATGCCCAAGTTTTGGGCTCGATCGGAAATCAATAGGTGTACGAAATTGGACACTTCAAGTTCAAAGGCAGTTTGTTCCGAATTGGAGTGGTTGGTGTATTCCGTAGTTCTAGCGATTGGATTTCACTCAAAACTCACCACATGACTCCTCCCACCATATTATGATGATGCCCAAGTTTTGGGCTCGATCGGAAATCAATAGGTGTACGAAATTGGACACTTCAAGTTCAAAGGCAGTTTGTTCCGAATTGGAGTGGTTGGTGTATTCCGTAGTTCTAGCGATTGGATTTCACTCAAAACTCACCACATGACTCCTCCCACCATATTATGATGATGCCCAAGTTTTGGGCTCGATCGGAAATCAATAGGTGTACGAAATTGGACACTTCAAGTTCAAAGGCAGTTTGTTCCTGAATTGGAGTGGTTGGTGTATTCCGTAGTTCTAGCGATTGGATTTCACTCAAAACTCACCACATGACTCCTCCCACCATATTATGATGATGCCCAAGTTTTGGGCTCGATCGGAAATCAATAGGTGTACGAAATTGGACAATTCAAGTTCAAAGGCAGTTCGTGCCTTATTGGAGTGGTTGGTACATTTCGTAGTTCTAGCGATTGGATTTCACTCAAAACTCATCCACATGACTCCTCCCATCATATTATGATGATGCCCAAGTTTTGGGCTCGATCGGAAATCAATAGGTGTACGAAATTGGACAATTCAAGTTCAAAGGCAGTTCGTGCCGAATTGGAGTGGTTGGTGTATTCCGTAGTTCTAGCGATTGGATTTCACTCAAAACTCACCAAATGACTCCTCCCAGCATATTATGATGATGCCCAAGTTTTGGGCTCGATCGGAAATCAATAGGTGTACGAAATTGGACACTTCAAGTTCAAAGGCAGTTTGTTCCGAATTGGAGTGGTTGGTGTATTCCGTAGTTCTAGCGATTGGATTTCACTCAAAACTCACCAAATGACTCCTCCCAACATATTATGATGATTCCCAAGTTTTGGGCTCGATCGGAAATCAGTAGGTGTACGAAATTGGACAATTCAAGTACAAAGGCTGTTCGCGCTTTATTGTAGTGTTTGGTGTATTCCGTAGTTCTAGCGATTAGATTTCACTCAAAACTCATCAAATGACTCCTCCCACCATATTATGATGATGCCCAAGTTTTGGGCTCGATCGGAAATCATTAGGTGTACGAAATTGGACAGTTCAAGTTCAAAGGCAGTTTGTTCCGAATTGGAGTGGTTGGTGTATTCCATAGTTCTAGCGATTGGATTTCACTCAAAACTCTCCACATGACTCCTGCCACCATCTTATGATGATGCCCAATGTTTTGGGCTCGATCAGAAATCAATAGGTGTACGAAATTGGACACTTCAAGTTCAAAGGCAGTTTGTTCCGAATTTGAGTGGTTGGTGTATTCCGTAGTTCTAGCGATTGGATTTCACTCAAAACTCACCACATGACTCCTCCCACCGTATTATGATGATACCCAAGTTTTGGGCTCGATCGGAAATCAATAGGTGTTCGAAATTGGACACTTCAAGTTAAAAGGCAGCTTGTTCCGAATTGGAGTGGTTGGTGTATTCCGTAGTTCTAGCGACTTGGATTTCACTCAAAACTCTCCACAATGACTCCTCCCACCATATTATGATGGTACCCAAGTTTTGGGCTCGATCGGAAATCAATAGGTGTACGAAATTGGACACTTCAAGTTCAAAGGCAGTTTGTTCCGAATTGGAGTGGTTGGTGTATTCCGTAGTTCTAGCGATTGGATTTCACTCAAAACTCACCACATGACTCCTCCCACCATATTATGATGATAGCCAAGTTGTGGGCTCGATCGGAAATCAATATGTGTACGAAATTGGACAATTCAAGTTACAAAGGAAGTTCGTTCTTCATTGGAGTGTTTGGTGTATTTCTTAGTTCTAGCAATTGGATTTCACTCAAAACTCACCACATGACTCCTCCAAACTATATTATGATGATGCCCAAGTTTTAGGGCTCGATCAGAAATCAATAGGTGTACGAAATTGGACACTTCAAGTTCAAAGGCAGTTTGTTCCGAATTGGAGTGGTTGGTGTATTCCGTAGTTCTAGCGATTGGATTTCACTCAAAACTCATCCACATGACTCCTCCCACCATATTATGATGATGCCCAAGTTTTGGGCTCGATCGGAAATCAATAGGTGTACGAAATTGGACAATTCAAGTTCAAAGGCAGTTCGTGCCTTATTGGAGTGGTTGGTGTATTCCGTAGTTCTAGCGATTGGATTTCACTCAAAACTCATCCACATGACTCCTCCCACCATATTATGATGATGCCCAAGTTTTGGGCTCGATCGGAAATCAATAGGTGTACGAAATTGGACACTTCAAGTTCAAAGGCAGTTCGTGCCGAATTGGAGTGGTTGGTGTATTCCGTAGTTCTAGCGATTGGATTTCACTCAAAACTCACCAAATGACTCCTCCCACCATATTATGATGATGCCCAAGTTTTGGGCTCGATCGGAAATCAATAGGTGTGCGAAATTGGACACTTCAAGTTCAAAGGCAGTTTGTTCCGAATTGGAGTGGTTGGTGTATTCCGTAGTTCTAGCGATTGGATTTCACTCAAAACTCACCACATGACTCCTCCCACCATATTATGATGATGCCCAAGTTTTGGGCTCGATCAGAAATCAATAGGTGTACGAAATTGGACACTTCAAGTTCTAAGGCAGTTTCGTTCCGAATTGGAGTGGTTGGTGTATTCCGTAGTTCTAGCGATTGGATTTCACTCAAAACTCTCCACATGACTCCTCCCACCATATTATGATGATGCCCAAGTTTTGGGCTCGATCGGAAATCAATAGGTGTACGAAATTGGACACTTCAAGTTCAAAGGCAGTTTGTTCCGAATTGGAGTGGTTGGTGTATTCCGTAGTTCTAGCGATTGGATTTCACTCAAAACTCTCCACATGACTCCTCCCACCATATTATGATGATGCCCAAGTTTTGGGCTCGATCAGGAAATCAATAGGTGTACGAAATTGGACACTTCAAGTTCAAAGGCAGTTTGTTCCGAATTGGAGTGGTTGGTGTATTCCGTAGTTCTAGCGATTGGATTTCACTCAAAACTCACCACATGACTCCTCCCACCATATTATGATGATGCCCAAGTTTTGGGCTCGATCGGAAATCAATAGGTGTACGAAATTGGACACTTCAAGTTCAAAGGCAGTTTGTTCCGAATTGGAGTGGTTGGTGTATTCCGTAGTTCTAGCGATTGGATTTCACTCAAAACTCACCAAATGACTCCTCCCACCATATTATGATGATGCCCAAGTTTTGGGCTCGATCGGAAATCAATAGGTGTACGAAATTGGACACTTCAAGTTCAAAGGCAGTTTGTTCCGAATTGGAGTGGTTGGTGTATTCCGTAGTTCTAGCGATTGGATTTCACTCAAAACTCACCACATGACTCCTCCCACCATATTATGATGATAGCCAAGTTTTGGGCTCGATCGGAAATCAATAGGTGTACGAAATTGGACAATTCAAGTTCAAAGGCAGTTCGTGCTTATTGGAGTGTTTGGTGTATTCCGTAGTTCTAGCGATTGGATTTCACTCAAAACTCACCACATGACTCCTCCCACCATATTATGATGATGCCCAAGTTTGGGCTCGATCGGAAATCAATAGGTGTACGAAATTGGACAATTCAAGTTCAAAGGCAGTTCGTGCCGTATTGGAGTGGTTGGTGTATTTCGTAGTTCTAGCGATTGGATTTCACTCAAAACTCTCCCAATGACTCCTCCCACCATATTATGATGATGCCAAGTTTTGGGCTCGATCGGAAATCAATAGGTGTACGAAATTGGACACTTCAAGTTCAAAGGCAGTTCGTTCCTAATTGGAGTGGTTGGTATATTCTCGTAGTTCTAGCGATTGGATTTCACTCAAAACTCATCCACATGACTCCTCCCATCCATATTATGATGATGCCCAAGTTTTGGGCTCGATCGGAAATCAATAGGTGTACGAAATTGGACACTTCAAGTTCAGAAGGCAGTTTGTTCCGAATTGGAGTGGTTGGTGTATTCCGTAGTTCTAGCGATTGGATTTCACTCAAAACTCACCACATGACTCCTCCCACCATATTATGATGATGCCCAAGTTTTGGGACTCGATCGGAAATCAATAGGTGTACGAAATTGGACACTTCAAGTTCAAAGGCAGTTTGTTCCGAATTGGAGTGGTTGGTGTATTCCGTAGTTCTAGCGATTGGATTTCACTCAAAACTCACCACATGACTCCTCCCACCATATTATGATGATGCCCAAGTTTTGGGCTCGATCGGAAATCAATAGGTGTACGAAATTGGACACTTCAAGTTCAAAGGCAGTTTGTTCCGAATTGGAGTGGTTGGTGTATTCCGTAGTTCTAGCGATTGGATTTCACTCAAAACTCACCAAATGACTCCTCCCACCATATTATGATGATGCCCAAGTTTTGGGCTCGATCGGAAATCAATAGGTGTACGAAATTGGACAATTCAAGTTCAAAGGCAGTTAGTGCCTTATTGGAGTGGTTGTGTATTCCGTAGTTCTAGCGATTGGATTTCACTCAAAACTCAACAAATGACTCCTCCCACCATATTATGATGATGCCAAGTTTTGGGCTCGATCGGAAATCAATAGGTGTACGAAATTGGACACTTCAAGTTCAAGGCAGTTTGTTCCGAACTTGGAGTGGTTGGTGTATTCCGTAGTTCTAGCGATTGGATTTCACTCAAAACTCTCCACAATGACTCCTCCCACCATATTATGATGATGCCCAAGTTTTGGGCTCGATCGGAAATCAATAGGTGTACGAAATTGGACACTTCAAGTTCGAAGGAAGTTTGTTCCGAATTGGAGTGGTTGGTGTATTCCGTAGTTCTAGCGATTGGATTTCACTCAAAACTCACCACATGACTCCTCCCACCATATTATGATGATGCCCAAAGTTTTGGGCTCGATCGGAAATCAATAGGTGTACGAAATTGGACACTTCAAGTTCAAAGGCAGTTTGTTCTGAATTGGAGTGGTTGGTGTATTCCGTAGTTCTAGCGATTGGATTTCACTCAAAACTCACCACATGACTCCTCCCACCATATTATGATGATGCCCAAGTTTTGGGCTCGATCGGAAATCAATAGGTGTACGAAATTGGACAATTCAAGTTCAAAGGCAGTTCGTGCCTTATTGGAGTGGTTGGTGTATTCCGTAGTTCTAGCGATTGGATTTCACTCAAAACTCACCAAATGACTCCTCCCACCATATTATGATGATGCCCAAGTTTTGGGCTCGATCGGAAATCAATAGGTGTACGAAATTGGACAATTCAAGTTCAAAGGCAGTTCGTGCTTATTGGAGTGGTTGGTGTATTCCGTAGTTCTAGCGATTGGATTTCACTCAAAACTCACCAAATGACTCCTCCCACCATATTATGATGATGCCCAAGTTTTGGGCTCGATCGGAAATCAATAGGTGTACGAAATTGGACACTTCAAGTTCAATGGCAGTTTGTTCCGAATTGGAGTGGTTGGTGTATTCCGTAGTTCTAGCGATTGGATTTCACTCAAAACTCACCACATGAATCCTCCCACCATATTATGATGATGCCCAAGTTCTGGGCTCGATCGGGAATCAATAGGTGTACGAAATTGGACAATTCAAGTTCGAAAGGCAGTTCGTGCCTTATTGGATTGGTTGGTGTATTCCGTAGTTCTAGCAGATTGGATTTGACTCAAAACTCACCAAATGACTCCTCCCACCATATTATGATGATGCCCAAGTTTTGGGCTCGATCGGAAATCAATAGGTGTACGAAATTGGACACTTCAAGTTCAAAGGCAGTTTGTTCCGAATTGGAGTGGTTGGTGTATTCCGTAGTTCTAGCAATTGGACTTCACTCAAAACTCTCCACAGGACTCCTCCCACCATATTATGATGATGCCCAACTTTTGGTCTCGATCGGAAATCAATAGGTGTACGAAATTGGACACTTCAAGTTCAAAGGCATTTTGTTCCGAATTGGAGCGGTTGGTGTATTCCGTAGTTCTAGCAATTGGATTTCACTCAAAACTCACCACATGACTCCTCCCACCATATTGTGATGATGCCCAAGTTTTGGGATCGATCGGAATTCAATAGGTGTACGAAATTGGACAATTCTAGTTCAAAGGCACTTCGTGGTTTATTGGAGTGTTTGGTTTATTCCGTAGTTCTAGCGAATTGGATTTCACTCAAAACTCATCAAGTGACTCCTCCCACCATATTATGATGATGCCCAAGTTTTGGGCTCGATCGGAAATCAATAGGTGTACGAAATTGGACACTTCAAGTTCAAAGGCAGTTTGTTCCGAATTGGAGTGGTTGGTGTATTCCGTAGTTCTAGCGATTGGATTTCACTCAAAACTCACCACATGACTCCTCCCACCATATTATGATGATGCCCAAGTTTTGGGCTCGATCGGAAATCAATAGGTGTACGAAATTGGACAATTCAAGTTCAAAGGCAGTTCGTGCTTTATTGGAGTGTTTGGTGTATTCCGTAGTTCTAGCGATTGGATTTCACTCAAAACTCACCACATGACTCCTCCCACCATATTATGATGATGCCCAAGTTTTGGGCTCGATCGGAAATCAATAGGTGTACGAAATTGGACAATTCAAGTTCAAAGGCAGTTCGTGCCTTATTGGAGTGGTTGGTTTATTCCGTAGTTCTAGCGATTGGATTTCACTCAAAACTCACCAAATGACTCCTCCCAACATATTATGATGATGTCCAAGTTTTGGTATCAATCGGAAATCAATAGGTGTACGAAATTGGACAATTCAAGTTCAAAGGCAGTTCGTGCCATATTGGAGTGGTTGGTACATTTCGTAGTTCTAGAGATTGGATTTCACTCAAAACTCACCAAATGACTCCTCCCACCATATTATGATGATGCCCAAGTTTTGGGCTCGATCGGAAATCAATAGGTGTACGAAATTGGACACTTCAAGTTCTAAGGCAGTTTGTTCCGAATTGGAGTGGTTGGTGTACTCCGTAGTTCTAGCAGATTGGATTTCACTCAAAACTCACCACATGACTCCTCCCACCATATTATGATGATGCCCAAGTTTTGGGCTCGATCGGAAATCAATAGGTGTACGAAATTGGACACTTCAAGTTCAAAGGCAGTTTGTTCCGAATTGGAGTGGTTGGTGTATTCCGTAGTTCTACCGATTGGATTTCACTCAAAACTCACCACATGACTCCTCCCACCATATTATGATGATGCCCAAGTTTTGGGCTCGATCGGAAATCAATAGTGTACGAAATTGGACACTTCAAGTTCAAAGGCAGTTTCGTTCCGATATTGGAGTGGTTGGTACATTTCATAGTTCTAGCGTTTGGATTTCACTCAAAACTCACCAAATGACTCCTCCCATCATATTATGATAATGCCCAAGTTTTGGGCTCGATCGGAAATCAATAGGTGTACGAAATTGGACACTTCAAGTTCAAAGGCAGTTTGTTCCGAATTGGAGTGGTTGGTGTATTCCGTAGTTCTAGCAATTGGATTTCACTCAAAACTCGCCACATGACTCCTCCCACCATATTATGATGATGCACAAGTTTTGGGCGCGATCGGAAATCAATAGGTGTACGAAATTGGACACTTCAAGTTCAAAGGCAGTTTGTTCCGAATTGGAGTGGTTGGTGTATTCCGTAGTTCTTCAGATTGGATTTCACTCAAAAATCACCACATGACTCCTCCCACCATATTATGATGCTGCCCAAGTTTTGGGCTCGATCGGAAATCAATAGTGTACGAAATTTTACAATTCAAGTTCAAAGGCAGTTCGTTCTTTATTGGAGTGTTTGGTGTATTCTGTAGTTCTAGTGATTGAATTTCACTCAAAACTCATCAAATGACTCCTCCCACCATATTATGATGATGCCCAAGTTTTGGGCTCGATCGGAAATCAATAGGTGTACGAAATTGGACAATTCAAGTTCAAAGGCAGTTCATGCCTTATTGGAGTGGTTGGTTTATTTCGTAGTTCTAGCGATTGGATGATCGGTTCATAATTGTATATCATTTTGTATCCTTCTAGCTTATGATTTGGTTATGTTTTTGAGTTAAACTTGTGCGTTTAATCCTTTTTGTGTTTATCTTTCAGTTCATTGAGCTTTAGGTAATAATGATGGCTTTGAATAGGAAATGATGCAATCCATGCATGTTAAGGCCGGATTTGGGTGAATGAAAGAAGAGCTTAAAGACAAACTAATTTTGGCTACAGTCCCCTGCCAGCCCAGTTTCGTAGGTCAACTTCTTGGCCTTGGATCAGCATACTCTGGGGCTCGGATGAGGTGAAGATCGTCATGAGAGTTGTTCCAATGGGTGTGTACTATAAAATATCCAAATTTCAGCCCAATTGAACTTATCTGGAGTCCTTAGCCCGTCCAACACTGAACCCTGCTCAGGAGGATTTGCTGCTGCCAGCTTTTAGCCATGTGCCTCCTTTTAGCCATGTGCCTCACCCCAGCTGCAACTGACTTTGTACCCAACATAATGAGTGAAGTTGGGAGGCATTCCAGCTATAAATTTCTAAAGGAGCAAGTTGGTACATGCTGGAGCTATTATAGAGAAAGCATGTGCATGCATGTGAAGCAAAGAGAAAGGAGAGAGAGAAGAAGAGGAATGATGAGAGGCATTTTTGCTCAGCCTTTGAACATGGGAATTGAATTGGCAGATCACTTTGGAGCTGGAGATCAGGTTCTGAGCTATTAAAGGGAAGCATGTGCATGCATGTGAAGCAAAAAGAGAGAAAAGAAATGAAATGAAGTCAATTCCAGTCTCTGTTCGGCAGCCAACTTTCAGGGTCCAAAACGCATACTTCTACTGCTCCGATGGGAATACTTTCTTCATAGAAGTTGTTCCAATGGGTGTCTAGTATAACATATCCAAATTTCAGCCCCATTGGATACGTTTTGAAACCTCTAGCCTTCCTACACCAAGCCTGGTTCAGAAAACTCGTTTTTTCAGCAACCAAAAGGCAACCACATGGGTTGGCAGCAAAACTGATCACCTTTGAACCCATATGAAGAAAGCTTGCGGCAGCAAAAGATGAAGGATGGTGTGGGAATTCATCATTATGTTCCTCCCTTTTAGCCCTATAAATAGAGAAGCCTTCAAGCTTCAAAACACACCCCAAGGGGGGAGCTCTCAAACACTTCTCTAGAGCTCCCTTCCCTTCTCTCCTTCAAATTCTCTTAGTTTCCTTTCAAGTTGTCAATTGTTGTAATCAAATGATTTTACTAAATTTTCCTTCAAGTTTTCAAGTTCTACTTTAATTTTATTTGTAATGTACATTCTTTCTTAAGTATTCAAGTTTAATTAGTTTCCAAGTTTCAATTATGGTTTTTGTTCTTATTCATTATGCTTATAAGTTAATATGCTAGTTTGAATGATTGATCACCATTTAGGCTTGCATGTTAGCTAACTTGGTTTGAATTAAGAGTAGAAACCATGCTTTAATTCGAATTGAACTATGAATACGAAGAGTATGTATGGACATTCGACAACAGGGATTAGATACATGCTTGGTTGTTTAAATTGTTCTTCTATGCTTAATGGGTTTCTAATGCTTAATTTTAGGTTAGACAACAAATGATCAAATTAGGGAATTACGAACACAAGGTTAGAACCAGACACCATGGCCTAATCATACTTTAGCTAGAATCAATCCATTAATCTAAATTGAACTTGGGAACTTATTTGCTTAAGTTATTTCTTTTTTTCTTGTTTTATTTATTTTCTTTTCCATTTCTATTTTGTGTAGGGAAAATGAATTTGATCATTCAATCACCAATCCTCGTGGGATCGACCTCGCACTTACATATGCTATACTACCAAACGGCTCGTGCACTTGCGAGTACCACAAGTTGAGGATGCAGCCGAATCCATTTTGGTGCAACTGAATCGAAGCAACATGTATTTCGTAGTTCTAGCGATTGGATTTCACTCAAAACTCACCAAATGACTCCTCCCAACATATTACGATGATGCCCAAGTTTTGGGTTCGATCGGAAATCAATAGGTGTTCGAAATTGGACACTTCAAGTTCAAAGCCAGTTTGTTCCGAACTAGAGTGGTTGGTATATTCCGTAGTTCTAGCGATTGGATTTCACTAAAAAACTCACCACATGACTCCTCCCACCATATAATGATGATGCCCAATTTTTGGGCTCGATAGGAAATCAATAGGTGTACGAAATTGCACACTTCAAGTTCAAAGGCAGTTTGTAACGAATTGGAGTGGTTGGTTTATTCCGTAGTTCTAGCAATTGGATTTCACTCAAAACTCACCACACGACTCCTCCCACCATATTATGATGATGCCCAAGTTTTGGGCTCGATCGGAAATCAATAGGTGTACGAAATTGTACAATTCAAGTTCAAAGGCAGTTTCGTGCCGTATTGGAGTGGTTGGTGTATTTCATAGTTCTAGCGATTGGATTTCACTCAAAACACACCAAATGACTCCTCCCAACATATTATGACGATGCCCAAGTTTTGGGCTCGATCGGAAATCAATAGGTGTGCGAAATTGGACACTTCAAGTTCAAGGGTAGTTTGTTAAGAATTGGAGTGGTTGGTGTATTCCGTTGTTCTAGCGATTGGATTTCACTCAAAACTCACCACACGACTCCTCCCACCATATTATGATGAAGCCCAAGTTTTGGGCTCGATCGGAACTCAATAGGTGTACGAAAATGGAGAATTCAAGTTCAAAGGCAGTTCGTGCCTTGTTGGAGTGGTTGGTGTATTTCGTAGTTCAAGCGATTGGATTTCACTCAAAACTCACCAAATTACTCCTCCCAACGTATTATGACGATGTCCAAGTTTTGGGCTCGATCGGAAATCAATAGGTGTACGAAATTGGACACTTCGAGTTCCAAGGCAGTTTGTTCCGAATTGGAGTGGTTGTTGTATTCCGTAGTTATAGCGAATGGATTTCACTGACAAATCAAGACATGACTCCTCCCAACATATTATGATGATGCAAAAGTTTTGGGTTTGATCGGAAATCAAGAGGTGTACGAAATTGGACAATTCCAGTTCGAAGACAGTTCGTGCCTTCTTGGAGTGGTTGGTACATTTCACAGATCTAGCGATTGGATTTCACTCAAAACTCAGCAAAAGAATCCTCCCAACATATTGTGATGATTCCCAAGTTTTGGGCTCGATCGGATATCAACAGCTGTACGAAATTGAACACTTCAAGTTCAACGGCAGTTTGTTCCGAATTGGAGGGATTGGTGTATTCCGTAGTTCTAGCGTTTGGATTTCACTCAAAACTCACCACAGGACTCCTCCCACCATATTATGATGATGCAAAAGTTTTGGGGTCGATCGGAAATCAATAGGTGTACGAAATTGGACAATTCAAGTTCAAAGGCAGTTCGTGCCTTGTTGGAGTGGTTGGTACATTTCGTACTTCTAGCGATTGGATTTCACTCAAAACTCACCAAATCACTCCTCCTAACATATTATGATGATTCCCAAGTTTTGGGCTTGATCGGAAATCAATAGGTGTACGACATGGGACACTTCGTGTTCAAAGGGAGTTTGTTCCGAATTGGAGTGGTTGGTGTATTCTGTAGTTCTAGCGATTGGATTTCTCTCAAAACTCATCAAATGACTCCTCCCACCATATTATGGTGATGCCCAAGTTTTGGGCTCGATCGGAAATCAATAGGTGTACGAAATTGAACAATTCAAGTTCAAGGGCAGTTCGTGCCTTATTTTAGTGGTTGGTACATTTCGTAGTTCTATGTTGTTAATATTATGTTAACTCGCAATTGTACGGGGCAATTAGTAGTATAGCAAGACAAGTACGAGGTCGTACCCATGAAGACTGAGAAGTTCAAATTAGTTATGTACTTAGATTACCAAATTCAAGAAGTTAGGAAGTCTAGTCTAAAACAGAATTTAAAGTGATAGTGATTGTGATTGTGAAAAGAAGTGAGCAAACTGAAATTGCAAATGAAAGCAAATAAACAAGTGTAACAAAGAGTGATTTTGAAGGGCTGGAAAACGGATTTGGAGACTAGGGCATTCGATTCACCATAACAATTCAATTCTGGGTTATAAGGAGTCAAGTAACAAGTCTAATTCAGATTCAAAGATTGATTCTAGCTAAAGTATGATTAGGCCATGGTGTCTGGTCCTAACCTTGTGTTCCTAATTCCCTAATTTGATCATTTGTTGTCTAACCTAAAATTAAGCATTAGGAACCCATTAAGCATAGAAGAACAATTTAAACAACCAAGCATGTATCTAATCCCTGTTGTCGAATGTCCATACATACTCTTCCTATTCATAGTTCAATTCGAATTAAAGCATGGTGTCTACTCTTAATTCAAACCAAGATATACAAATCAAAATGGTAGCTAAGCATTCCGATCAGCATATAAGCAAGTAGGCAAAATGAATAAAAACATGAATCATGAATCAAACTTGAAACTCCAAACTTGAAACTTATAAACCCAGAATATTCATGTTAGGTTACATCGAAACCCTAGTTATGGATTTAGCTACTCATAATGGAAAAGAAACTAAAACAGAATTGGGAAAACATAATGAATGTCATAAGAGTAGAAAAACCCTTTTCTGAAGTTCTTGTGGTGTCCAATGCTTCTTCAAGAGCTTCTCCACGTCTGGAAGGATGTATGAAGGATATGGAGGTGATTTGGGATGAGTTTGAGTGAGTGGTGATGGTTGAGAGAGAGGAAATTCGTAGGAAATAGAAGGGAGGTTTTCTGGAGCTGTTTTGGTGTTTTGGGGCAGTTTAGAGTATCTGGCTGTGTACCTAGAGTGTATGGGGTGGATGTGTGTTTTTTTTGAAGCTTGAAGACCTCTCTATTTATAGGGCTAAGAGGGAGGAACATCATGATGATATTCCCACACCATCCTTCATCTTTTGCTGATGCACAAGCTTTCTTCACATGGGTTCAATGGTGATCAGTTTTGCTGCCAACCCATGTGATCTTCTTTTGGCTGCCATCCCATGTGGTCTTCTTTTGGCTGCCAAAGTCAGTTACAGCTGGGGTGAGGCACATGGCTTAAAGGAGGTGACAAGCTCATCAGCTGGCAGCTGCAATCCTGAGAAGGGTGCAACTTGATGGGACCACGGATTGGGCTTGGCTTCATCAATGGATATGTATGAGCAGTCCATCTTGCAGTTCAGAAACTCCTCTTTCTAACCACAAATCATTTGGGCCAATCCAAGTTGGGAGGAGGAAGTTAAGGCCGAAACAAATAGCTAACTCAGTTTGCTCGTTTTTGCAACATTGTGCAACTTTTTTTTATCCAAAGCCACCATTGCTACCTAAGGCCCAAAGAACTGAATGACAAACAGAAAAGGGATTAAAAGCACAAGTTTAACTCAACAACATAACCAAATCATAAGCTATAGGGGTACAAAATGATATACAATTATGAACTGATCAAATACCCCCATACCTAGATTTTGCTAGTCCTCGAGCAAAACAACACAAAACAAAGTTAAAAACAAAACAAGAAGTTAACTAAACCACTTCCGCAGGTAACTCGATTGCATTGAGCATATGCAACAAGCCTTTAAACCTCTAGGCATCCCTAGTAGGAGGAGTTGTGTCTCCTGAGGGTTTAACAGAAACGATACCCACAAACGCTTTACTGACTCTACAAAACAAAGTGATTAGTAAAACTTTGAAATCAACTAATGAAAATGAAAAAAAACTTCGGTCATACCTCCAACACCATAGAGTTGCCAAGATAGGTGATCAATCAATGTGTAAAGTGGAAGCTATAGCTCAAAGGCACACGGTTTCAAAGCAAGCACACTCAAACCTTGAATGGAGAACATGCTTCGACTCTAATTCTCACAGATAACACTCAATCACTCAGAACCTAAGGTTTAATTCTCTCAAGAAAGCATAAGTGAGTGTAAGAAATAGAAGCACAAGTTTTGGTTAGATCTCATGAAAGGAATCAAATACTAAGAATAGAGATACACACATACTTACAGCAACCATGAATACATCCTCAAAGATCAGCTAGGTCTTTTACACGGTTGTAATGAAAGGCTAAGGTTAGGGGAAATGAAAGAATTGGAAGGAAGAACAAGTAACTTAAGAACATACCAAGGTTGCATTCTTCTTTAACCTGCAAGGTATCATTGGCATGGCTGCAACATCATAGCATCATCTGGCATAAACTTTTATTATTATTATTTTTTTTTTTTTTACACTTAGATCAAATCGAAACACTTTCATCTTTCATCTTTGCTGATTTGATTTGCATCTTCTTTAGCTTCATTGCACAGATTCACTCGAATTTTCATTTAGGTACATGGCAGCAACTTCCTTGCATCAAACTTTATCTTGGCAAACCTTGGTATATTTCTAAGTTATAAGGTATGGCTACAATAGGTTAAACATCTCAGATTGAGATACAAAGGTAGGGAAATGAAAGAAGAAAAAGGGCTTGAAGTGTTTGGCTTCAAAAGGGCTGATGGAACACACAAATGGGTAGGGTGAAAGGGGAGCACACAGAATGGTTATGCACACATAGCCTAGCATCACTTCAATGAGTTCATTCATGAATGAGAGCAAGCACATGATATCTGCAGAAGAGAATCATTCTTAGTATTCAATCAAAATGGAACAATGAGATCATTTAGAGTGAACTGAAGCAAATAAGTAGAGATGAGGAATAGAACACTTTAAACCCTCTCAAGAAAGCAATTGGGCTCGATGTAGCTCACTAGGGTAGTCTCCACTTTTCTCCTTCAAGAATTTGAGCATGGTACTTTAGCCACCAGAATTCTAAGAGCAAAAGCTTTGTGAAGTGCAAAAATTCTGATATGAAAACCTCAATGGCAGCTCCATAGCATTGATTGTATGACATTCTAAAAAAAATTAGTGACAAAAGAACAAAAATTGAAACCACAAATGAATTAAAATTGAACCTTCCCCCCAGACCTGAACTGAACATTGTCCTCAATGTTAAAGCATAGAAAAGATGATTGAGAACATGCAAATGATAAAGGGAAAAGTTAAGAAGAAGGTTTAGAGAAACTCCCCCTTGATGCGATTAGGTCGACCGCTACCAAGTACCGTCTTCTTGAACACATGGGTTGCCTCCCAAGAAGCGCCTTAGTTACTGTCTTGGCAAGACATTATGCAATCCGCTAAGTTGATGAAACAAAGGGAAGTTGATCTACCACATGGCCAGTTTGTATGCTAGCTGAAATCCCCTCATAGAATGGCTTTAAACGTTGTCCATTTACTTTGAAAGTTGAGCCATCTTTAGGACTTTGAATCTCCACAGCTCCATAGGGAGAAACATTTATCACGGTGAATGGGCCAAGCCATCTAGACTTCAATTTCCCTGGAAAGAGACGCAAACGTGAGTTAAACAAAAGAACTGACATACCTTTGGAGAACTCTTTCCGTTGAATGTTTCTGTCATGGTAACTCTTGGTTCGTTCTTTGTAAAGCTTTGCATTCTCATAAGACTCATGTCTAATTTCTTCCAATTCATTGAGCTGAAACTTTCTGACATGGCCAGCCTTGTCCAGATCAAAATTCAATTTCTTGATGGCCCAAAAAGCATTGTGTTCAAGCTCCATTGGCAGGTGACAAGCTTTCCCAAACACAAGACGATAAGGGCTCATTCCAATGGGAGTCTTATACGCAGTCCTATAAGCCCATAATGCATCATTGAGCTTGGCAGCCCAATCTTTTCTTGTATTGTTCACCACCTTCTCCAGGATGTGCTTAATTTCTCGATTGCTTATTTCCACTTGACCAGAAGTTTGAGGATGATATGGTGTAGAGACTCGATGGGTGATGTTGTACTTTTTCATGAGTGCTTCGAATGGCTTGTTACAGAAGTGGCTGCCTCCATCACTAATGACAGCCCTTGGAGTACCAAACCTTGTGAAAATATTATCCTTCAAGAACTTCAGCACCACCTTATGATCATTGGTTTTGGTGGCTATGGCTTCCACCCATTTAGACACATAATCAACAGCAACAAGTATGTAAGTATAACCAAAGGAAGATGGGAATGGTCCCATGAAATCAATACCCCACACATCGAAGAGCTCCACAACGAGTATGTTATTCAGTGGCATTTCGTTCCTGCGACTTATGTTCCCCATCCTTTGACACCTATCACACTTAACACAAAAATTAAACGCATCTTTGAATAGAGTGGGCCAAAAGAAACCAGATTGCAGAATTTTAAGTGCTGTTTTCTTAGCTCCAAAGTGACCTCCACAAGCCAATTCATGGCCATGCCTAAGTATGCTTTCTTGCTCTTCTTCTGGAACACATCTTCTGATGAGTTGATCCAGGCAATGCTTGAATAAGAAAGGTTCATCCCAGACATAATGTTTCACCATGGAAAAGAACTTCTTCTTGTCCTGAGAAGTTAGATCATTTCTAAGAACACCACAAGCAAGATAATTAACAAAATCAGCATACCATGGCTCTTTGACTTGGGCAGCATAAAGTTGTTCATCAGGGAAAGTCTCATTCAAGGGTAGCACAGCTGCTCCTTTTTCTTCAACCACAATTCTGCTCAAATGATCTGCTACCACATTCTCACATCCCTTCTTATCTCGAATCTCCAAATCGAATTCTTGCAGCAAGAGAATCCATCTAATCAAGCGTGGTTTGGCATCCTTCTTAGTGAGCAAGTATCTAAGAGCTGCATGGTCAGAATAAACAATTACTTTAGAACCAACAAGGTAAGAACGAAATTTTTCTAAAGCAAAAACCACAGCAAGCAACTCCTTCTCTGTTGTGGAGTAGTTGATTTGAGCATCATTCAAGGTCCGGCTAGCATAATGAATCACATGGGGCAGCTTGTTCTTCTTTTGACCTAAAACTGCACCAATAGCAAAGTCAGAGGCATCACACATTATTTCAAATGGTAAAGACCAATCCGGAGCTATGATAATAGGGGCTGAAGTTAGCTCCCTCTTTAAGGTAGTAAAAGCTTCCATGCAAGCTTCATTAAACTCAAAAACAGCATCCTTAGCAAGGAGATTACACAATGGCCTTGTAATGCTTGAGAAATTTTTGATGAACCTTCTATAGAATCCAGCATGACCTAGAAAACTTCTAACTCCTTTAACAGAGGTAGGTGGTGGAAGATTTGAGATGAGATCGATCTTGGCTTTATCCACTTCGATTCCCTTGCTTGAAATCACATGGCCTAGCACAATGCCTTGTCTCACCATGAAGTGACACTTCTCCCAATTCAAAATCAGATTTGTTTCCTGGCATCTTTTAAGCACTAGAGACAAGTGGTGAAGACAGTTATCAAAAGAGGAACCAAAAACTGAAAAATCATCCATAAATACCTCAATGAATCGTTCCACCATATCTGAAAAGATTGACATCATGCATCTTTGGAAAGTTGCTGGGGCATTGCACAAACCGAATGGCATCCTTCTATAAGCAAACGTACCAAATGGGCATGTGAATGTGGTTTTCTCTTGGTCTTCCGGAGCAATGGGAATTTGATTATAACCTGAAAAACCATCAAGAAAACAATAGTAAGCATGGCCAGATAAACGTTCAAGCATTTGATCAATAAAAGGCAAGGGGAAATGATCTTTTCTAGTGGATGTGTTCAACTTCCTGTAATCAATGCAAACTCTCCAACCAGTGACAGTTCGTGTAGGAACTAGCTCATTCTTCTCATTCTTCACAACGGTGATTCCGGACTTCTTTGGAACAACTTGCACAGGGCTCACCCACTTAGAATCTGAAATTGGGTAGATGATTCCTACATCGAGTAGCTTTAAAACTTCAGCTCTAACCACCTCTTTCATGTTGGGATTTAGCCTCCTTTGGGCATCACGAGATGGTTTGCTGTCTTCTTCCATTAAAATCCGGTGCATGCACATGCTTGGACTAATTCCTTTGATGTCTGCTATGGTCCACCCAATGGCTGTTTTATGCTCTTTTAGAACTTTAATTAAGCTCTCTTCTTCATGTGAGGAGAGACCTGCAGCAATTATAACAGGGAGAGTTTCGTTAGCACCCAAATATGTATATTTGAGATGATTGGGAAGAGGTTTAAGTTCTAGCTTTGGTGGGATGACAATGGATGGCTCCATTTTCGTGGATGATGGTCCAAGAGGCTCGATTGGTGGCCTAAAGGATGGTGGGTATGGCGGAAACACTTCTAAGGCAGCCACCACTTCTTGGAACTCCGGTTCACAAAGATCTTCCTCTTCTTGTGTTAAGACAACTTCTAGAGCATCATTAGACTTTCTCTGCAAAATTTTGGAGGAAACCTCATGATCCACAACATCAATTGAAAAGCAAGAATCAAGAGAGATAGAAGGTTGAGATAGAGCATTAAGCATTTTAAATTCAACAGTTTCACCCAAAACAGTCATGGAGAGGGTGCTATCTTTCACTTTGATGATTGTATCTGCAGTGGCCATGAATGGCCTGCCTAGGAGAATGGGATCAACACGATCTCCATTTGGATTGTCTTCCATGTCCATCACTACAAAATCAGCAGGGAGAATTAGTGTATTAACTTGAACTAGAATATCTTCTACAATACCTTTTGGATATTTTATAGAATGATCAGCTAGTTCAAGTCGCATTGAAGTCTTCTTCATCCCTTCTAAGCCAAGCTCTTGATAAACTGAATATGGCATAACATTGATGCTTGCTCCCAAGTCCAACATGGCTCTTCCAACCTTCTTGCCTCCAATGTTAATGGGAATGTCAAAGCTGCCAGGATCATCTAGTTTTGGTGGAAGCTTCCTTTGCAACACCGCACTTACATTTTGGTCAAGCTTTACTCCTTCATTTGGAGCGAAATTGAGCTTGTGAGTTTTCAAGTCCTTGATGAATTTTCCATATGCAAGAATCTGTTCAATAAGATCAAGCAAAGGCAAATTGATATTAACTTTACTCAAAATATCATAAATCTCTTTAAAAGCCTTATCTTGCTTTGGTTTCTTAAGACGGCCTGGAAATGGAATCTGTGGAACATATGGAGCGGGTGGCACGTATCTATCTTCTTGAAGATGTGGTGGCACAAATTTGTCATCCCTTTTATGCAATTGGAATTGATCGGATTTCTGAGAATCTGATTTGGCCTTAGGAGCAGATTGAGAAGTTTTGAGTTGTTCTCCTTCCGTAGCCATGGTCTCCTCCTCTTCATCTTCTACAATCACAGCATCATTTGAAAGATTAGAATCAACTTTATTATCAATGATCTTACCTGATCTGAGCACATGGATGGCCTTGGCTTCTGGGTTCTTTGGATTGATCATAGTTTGGCTTGGCCATTTCCCAGGCTCTCTTTGAGATATTTCAGCAGCTATTTGGCCTATTTGAACTTCCAATTTGGCAATGGCAGCTTGTGTAGTTTGCTGGAAATTGGATTGGTTGATTGCCATCTGCTTAACTATATCCTCCAATGATGATGTTTGTTGTGGCTTTTGGAATGAAGGGGGATTGGCTTGATTCTGAGTATTCCTCCATGAAAAGTTTGGATGATTCCTCCAACCTGGATTATAACTTTGAGAGTATGGATCATTTCTTGGACCTTGGTTGTAGGAATTTACCACCTTAGCTTGCTCTTGCACAAATTCTGGATATCCAGCCCCAAGTGGACAAGCTATGGTAGCATGGTCATGAGTTTCGCAAATACTACACACTTCCTTCGGAGGGCTTCTTGAGTTTAATGCAAGAAGAGCATCTAGCTTTTGTTCCAGTTTTAAAATCTGCACACTAGAAGAATCATTAGAACCACTAACAACACGTTTACCTCTTGTATCCGTATGTTGGGTCTCCATTGCTATCTCTTCAAAGAGTTCATACGTTTCTTCGGGAGTCTTGGTTTTAAAAGAACCACCTGCAAAATTGGTGACTATATTATGACTAGAAGAGGTTAGTCCTTTATAAAACATACGCATTTGAAGCTTCAATGGAATCCCATGATGAGGACATTGGTTGAGCAGCCCATTGAACCTCTCCCATGCTTCACAAAACGACTCGTCATCTTGCTGTGCAAATAACAAGATCTTATCCCTAAGCATGTCGGTCTTTTGCGTGGAGAAGTATTTTTCCAGGAACTTCTTTTGAATGGCAGCCCATGTAGTGAGTGAACCAGGTTTCAAAGAATTCAACCAATATTTTGCCTTATCCTTCAAAGTGTATGGAAACACTCTCATTCGAAGTTGATCTTCTGTCACACCTGTCAAGGGAAAAGAACTCACAACATTAAAAATATCCTTTATATGAGTTAATGGATCTTCATTAGGTAAACCATAAAAGGAAGGCAACATATTAAGATGAGAAGATTTCAGCTCATAATTTCGAGCTACAGTGGGCAGCGAAATGCTTGAAGGAGATGCTGGAATTGTTGGGATATCAAGTTCTCCCATGAACTCATTGGCAGCCATCTCTTCTTCTTCTTCTTGGTCTGAACTTGCTTCCGAATTTGAAAGTGAAGAACCAGGAAGTTCAGCGTGGAGAGCAAGACTTGAAAATGTGGCCAGAGCTTGCTCTTTTGCAGTTGACAACTCTCTTTCTAGACGATTCTGAATTTCAGAGGTCACTCGTCTAGGTTGCAACGATGGTCCTGCGTTCAAAGATCTGGAACGTTGAAACGAAGACCTCACTTGTTCAAGTAATGGCCTTTTAGACATAAACTACCTGAAACAGAAAATTACTTGAGTTAATTAGAAACACTAAAAAGAATAGGGTAACCTTGGGCACATAACCAGGGAAGAACTTTCGTTCAGTCCCCGGCAACGGCGCCAAAATTTGTTGTTAATATTATGTTAACTCGCAATTGTACGGGGCAATTAGTAGTATAGCAAGACAAGTACGAGGTCGTACCCATGAAGACTGAGAAGTTCAAATTAGTTATGTACTTAGATTACCAAATTCAAGAAGTTAGGAAGTCTAGTCTAAAACAGAATTTAAAGTGATAGTGATTGTGATTGTGAAAAGAAGTGAGCAAACTGAAATTGCAAATGAAAGCAAATAAACAAGTGTAACAAAGAGTGATTTTGAAGGGCTGGAAAACGGATTTGGAGACTAGGGCATTCGATTCACCATAACAATTCAATTCTGGGTTATAAGGAGTCAAGTAACAAGTCTAATTCAGATTCAAAGATTGATTCTAGCTAAAGTATGATTAGGCCATGGTGTCTGGTCCTAACCTTGTGTTCCTAATTCCCTAATTTGATCATTTGTTGTCTAACCTAAAATTAAGCATTAGGAACCCATTAAGCATAGAAGAACAATTTAAACAACCAAGCATGTATCTAATCCCTGTTGTCGAATGTCCATACATACTCTTCCTATTCATAGTTCAATTCGAATTAAAGCATGGTGTCTACTCTTAATTCAAACCAAGATATACAAATCAAAATGGTAGCTAAGCATTCCGATCAGCATATAAGCAAGTAGGCAAAATGAATAAAAACATGAATCATGAATCAAACTTGAAACTCCAAACTTGAAACTTATAAACCCAGAATATTCATGTTAGGTTACATCGAAACCCTAGTTATGGATTTAGCTACTCATAATGGAAAAGAAACTAAAACAGAATTGGGAAAACATAATGAATGTCATAAGAGTAGAAAAACCCTTTTCTGAAGTTCTTGTGGTGTCCAATGCTTCTTCAAGAGCTTCTCCACGTCTGGAAGGATGTATGAAGGATATGGAGGTGATTTGGGATGAGTTTGAGTGAGTGGTGATGGTTGAGAGAGAGGAAATTCGTAGGAAATAGAAGGGAGGTTTTCTGGAGCTGTTTTGGTGTTTTGGGGCAGTTTAGAGTATCTGGCTGTGTACCTAGAGTGTATGGGGTGGATGTGTGTTTTTTTTGAAGCTTGAAGACCTCTCTATTTATAGGGCTAAGAGGGAGGAACATCATGATGATATTCCCACACCATCCTTAATCTTTTGCTGATGCACAAGCTTTCTTCACATGGGTTCAATGGTGATCAGTTTTGCTGCCAACCCATGTGATCTTCTTTTGGCTGCCATCCCATGTGGTCTTCTTTTGGCTGCCAAAGTCAGTTACAGCTGGGGTGAGGCACATGGCTTAAAGGAGGTGACAAGCTCATCAGCTGGCAGCTGCAATCCTGAGAAGGGTGCAACTTGATGGGACCACGGATTGGACTTGGCTTCATCAATGGATATGTATGAGCAGTCCATCTTGCAGTTCAGAAACTCCTCTTTCTAACCACAAATCATTTGGGCCAATCCAAGTTGGGAGGAGGAAGTTAAGGCCGAAACAAATAGCTAACTCAGTTTGCTCGTTTTTGCAACATTGTGCAACTTTTTTTATCCAAAGCCACCATTGCTACCTAAGGCCCAAAGAACTGAATGACAAACAGAAAAGGGATTAAAAGCACAAGTTTAACTCAACAACATAACCAAATCATAAGCTATAGGGGTACAAAATGATATACAATTATGAACTGATCATTCTAGCGATTGGATTTCACTCAAAACTCACCAAATGACTCCTCCCAACATATTGTGATGATTCCGAAGTTTTGGGCTCGATCGGAAATCAATAGGAGTACAAAATTGGACACTTCAAGTTCGAAGGCAGTTTGTTCCGAATTGGAGTGGTTGGTGTATTCCGTAGTTCTAGCGATTGGATTTCACTCAAAACTCATGAAATGACTCCTCCCACCATATTATGATGATGCCCAAGTTTTGGGCTCGATCGGAAATCAATAAGTGTACGAAATTGGACAATTCAAGTTCAAAGGCAGTTCGTGCTTTATTGGAGTGTTTGGTGTATTTCGTAGTTCTAGCGATTGGATTTCACTCAAAACTCACCACATGACTCCTCCCACCATATTATGATGATGTCCAAGTTTTGGGCTCGATCGGAAATCAATAGGTGTACGAAATTGGACACTTCAAGTTCAAAGGCAGTTTGTTCCGAATTGGAGAGGTTGGTGTATTCCGTAGTTCTAACGATTGGATGTCACTCAAAACTCACCAAATGACTCCTCCCACCATATTGTGGTGATGCACAAGTTTTGGGCTCGATCGGAAATCAATAGGTGTACGACATTGAACAATTCAAATTCAGGGGCAGTTCGTGCCTTTTTGGAGTGGTTGGAACATTTCGTAGACCTAGCGATTGGATTTCACTCAAAACTCACCAAATGACTCCACCGAAGACATTATGATGTTTTCGAAGTTTTGGGCTCGATTGGAAATCAATAGGAGTACGAAATTGGACACTTCAAGTTCAAAGGCAGGTTGTTCCGAATTGGAGTGGTTGCTGTATTCTGTAGTTCTAGCGATTGGATTTGACTCAAAACTCTCCACATGACTCCTCCCACCATATTATGATGATGCCCAAGTTTTGGGCTCGATCGGAAATCAATAGGGGTACGAAATTGGACAATTCAAGTTCAAAGGCAGTTTGTGCCTTATTGGAGTGGTTGGTACATTTCATAGTTCTAGCGATTGGATTTCCCTCAAAACTCACCAAATGACTCCACCGAAGACATTATGATGATTTCCGAAGTTTTGGGCTCGATTGGAAATCAATAGGTGTACGAAATTGGACACTTCAAGTTCAAAGGCAGTTTGTTCCGAATTGGAGTGGTTGGTGTATTCCATAGTTCTTAGCGATTAGATTTCACTCAAAATTCTCCACATGACTCCTCCCACCATATTATGATGATGCCCAAGTTTTGGGCTAGATCGGAAATCAATAGGTGTACGAAATTGGACAATTCAAGTTCAAATGCAGTTCGTGCTTTATTGGAGTGTTTGGTGTATTCCGTAGTTCTAGCGATTGGATATCACTCCAAAACTCTCCACATGACTCCTCCCACCATATTATGATGATGCCCAATGTTTTGGGCTCGATCGGAAATCAATAGGTGTACGAAATTGGACACTTCAAGTTCAAAGGCAGTTTGTTCCGAATTGTAGTGGTTGGTGTATTCCGTAGTTCTAGCGATTGGATTTCACTCAAAACTCTCTACATGACTCCTCCAACCATATTATGATGAATGCCCAAGTTTTGGGCTCGATCGGAAATCTATAGGTGTACGAAATTGGACATTTCAAGTTCAAAGGCAGTTTTTTCCGAGTTGGAGTGGCTTGGTCTATTCCATAAGTTCTAGCGATTGGATTTCAACCAAAACTCCCCACATGACTCCTCCCACCATATTATGATGATGCCCCAGTTTTGGGCTCGATCGGAAATCAATAGGGGTACGAAATTGGACAATTCAAGTTCAAAGGCAGTTCGTGCCTTATTGGAGTGGTTGGTACATTTCGTAGTTCTAGCGATTGGATTTCACTCAAAACTCACCAAATGACTCCTCCCAACATATTATGACTGATTCCCAAGTTTTGGGCTCGATAGGAAATCAATAGGTGTATGAAATTGGACAATTCAAGTTCAGTGGCAGTTCGTGCTTTATTGGAGTGTTTGGTGTATTCCGTAGTTCTAGCAATAGGATTTCACTCAAAACCCATCAAATGACTCTTCCCACCATATTGTGGTGATGCCCAAGTTTTGGGCTTGATCGGAAATCAATAGGTGTACGAAATTGGACACCTCTAGTTCAAAGGCAGTTTGTTCTGAATTGTAGTGGTTGCTGTATTCCGTAGTTCTAGCGATTGGCTTTCACTCAAAACTCACCACATGACTCCTCCCACCATATTTTGATGATGCCCAAGTTTTGGGCTCGAAAGGAATTCAATAGGTGTATGAAATTGGACACTTCAAGTTCAAAGGCAGTTTGTTCTGAATTGGATTGGTTGGTGTATTACGTAGTTCTAGCGATTGGATTTCACCCAAAACTCTCCACATGACTCCTTCCACCATATTCTGATGATGCCCAAGTTTTGGGCTCGATCGGAAATCAATAGGTGTACGAAATTGGACAATTCAAGTTCAAAGGCAGTTCGTGCTTTATTGGAGTGTTTGGTGTATTCCGCAGTTCTAGCGATTGGATTTCACTCTAAACTCATCAATTGACTCCTCCCACCATATTATGGTGATGCCCAAGTTTTGGGCTCGATCGGAAATCAATAGGTGTTGGAAATTGGACAATTCAAGTTCAAAGGCAGTTCGTGCTTTATTGGAGTGTTGGGTGTGTTCCGTAGTTCTAGCAATTGGATTTCACTCAAAACTCACCACATGACTCCTCCCACCATATTATTATGATTCCCAAGTTTTGGGCTCGATCGGAAATCAATAGGTGTACGAAGTAGGGCACTTCAAGTTCAAAGGCAGTTTGTTCCGAATTGGAGTGGTTGGTGCATTCCGTAGTTCTAGCGATTGGCTTTCACTCAAAACTCACCACATGACTCCTCCCAAGATATTATGATGATGCCCAAGTTTTGGGCTCGATAGGAAATCAATAGGTGTATGAAATTGGACAATTCAAGTTCAATGGCAGTTCGTGCTTTATTGGAGTGTTTGGTGTATTCCGTAGTTCTAGCAGATTGGATTTCACTCAAAACTCCTCAAATGACTCCTCCCACCATATTATGATGATGCCCAAGTTTTGGGCTCGATCGGAAATCAATAGGTGTACGAAATTGGACAATTCAAGTTCAAAGGCAGTTTGTTCCGAATTGGAGTGGTTGGTGTATTCCGTAGTTCTAGCGATTGGATTTCACTCAAAACTCACCACATGACTCCTCCCACCATATTATGATGATTCCCAAGTTTTGGGCTCGATCAGAAATCAATAGGTGCACGAAATTGGACAATTCAAGTTCAAAGGCAGTTCGTGCTTTATTGGAGTGTTTGGTGTATTCCGTAATTCTAGCGATTGGATTTCACTCAAAACTCACCAAATGACTCCTCCCAACATATTATGATGATTCCCAAGTTTTGGGCTCGATCGGAAATCAATAGGTGTACGAAAATTGGACACTTCAAGTTCAAACGCAGTTTGTTCTGAATTGGAGTGGTTCGTGTATTCTGTTGTTCTAGCAATTGGATTTCACTCAAAACTCACCAAATGACTCCTCCCACCATATTATGATGATGCCCAAGTTTTGGGCTCGATCAGAAATCAATAGGTGTATGAAATTGGACACTTCAAGTTCAAAGGCAGTTTGTTCCGAATTGGAGTGGTTGGTGTATTCCGTAGTTCTAGCGAATGGATTTCACTCAAAACTCTCCACATGATTCGTCCCACCATACTATGATGGTGCCCAAGTTTTGGGCTCGATCGGAAATCAATAGGTGTACGAAATTGGACACTTTAAGTTCAAAGGCAGTTTGTTCCGAATTGGAGTGGTTTGTGTATTCCGTAGTTCTAGCGATTGTATTTCACTCAAAACTCTCCACATGACTCCTCCCACCATATTATGATGATGCCCAAGTTTTGGGCTCGATCGGAAATCAATAGGTGTGCGAAATTGGACACTTCAAGTTCAAAGGCAGTTCGTGCCTTACTGGAGTGGTTGGTGTATTTCGTAGTTCTAGCGATTGGATTTCACTGAAAACTCAGCAAATGACTCCTCCCAACATATTATGGTGATGCCCAAGTTTTGGGCTCGATCGGAAATCAGTAGGTGTACGAAATTGGACATTTCAAGTTGAAAGGCAGTTTGTTCCGAATTGGAGTGGTTGGTGTATTCCGTAGTTACTAGCGAATTGGATTTCACTCAAAACTCTCCACATGACTCATCCCACCATATTAAGATGACGCCCCAGTTTTCGGCTCGATCGGAAATCAATAGGTGTACGAAATTGGACAATTCAAGTTCTACGGCAGTTCGTGCCTTATTGGAGTGGTTGGTACATTTCGTAGTTCTAGCGATTGGATTTCACTCAAAACTCACCAAATGACTCCTCCCAACATATTATGATGATTCCGAAGTTTTGGGCTCGATCGAAATCAATAGGTGTACGAAATTGGACACTTCAAGTTCAAAGACAGTTTGTTCCGAATTGGAGTGGTTGGTGTATTCCGTAGTTCTAGCGATTGGATTTCACCCAAAACCCTCCACATGACTCCTCCCACCATATTATGATGATGCCCATGTTTTGGGCTCGATTGGAAATCAGTAATTGTACGAAATTGGACACTTCAAGTTCAAAGGCAGTTCGTGCTTTATTGGAGTGTTTGGTGTATTCCGTTGTTCTAGCGATTGGATTTCACTCAAATCTCTCCACATGACTACTCCCACCATATTATGATGATGTCCAAGTTTTGGGCTCGATCGTAAATCAATAGGTGTACGAAATCGGACACTTCAAGTTCAAAGGCAGTTTGTTCCGAATTGGAGTGGTTAGTGTATTCCGAAGTTCTAGCGATTGGATTTCACTCCAAACTCCCCACATGACTCCTCCCAACATATTATGATGATGCCCAAGTTTTGGGCTCGATCAGAAATCAATAGGTGTACGAAATTGGACAATTCAAGTTCAAAGGCAGTTCGTGCCTTATTGGAGTGGTTGGTGTATTCCGTAGTTCTAGCGATTGGATTTCACTCAAAACTCACCAAATGACTCCTCCCAACATATTATGATGATTCCCAAGTTTTGGGCTCGATCGGAAATCAATAGGTGTACGAAATTGGACACTTCAAGTTCAAAGGCAGTTTGTTCCGAATTGGAGTGGTTGGTGTATTCCGTAGTTCTAGCGATTGGATTTCACTCAAAACTCTCCACATGACTCCTCCCACCATATTATGATGATGCCCAAGTTTTGGGCTCGATCGGAAATCAATAGGTGTACGAAATTGGACACTTCAAGTTCAAAGGCAGTTTGTTCCGAATTGGAGTGGTTGGTGTATTCCGTAGTTCTAGCGATTGGATTTCACTCAAAACTCACCAAATGACTCCTCCCACCATATTATGATGATGCCCAAGTTTTGGGCTCGATCGGAAATCAATAGGTGTACGAAATTGGACACTTCAAGTTCAAAGGCAGTTTGTTCCGAATTGGAGTGGTTCGTGTATTCTGTAGTTCTAGCGAATTGGATTTCACTCAAAACTCACCAAATGACTCCTCCCACCATATTATGATGATGCCCAAGTTTTGGGCTCGATCAGGAAATCAATAGGTGTACTGAAATTGGACACTTCAAGTTCAAAGGCAGTTTGTTCCGAATTGGAGTGGTTGGTGTATTCCGTAGTTCTAGCGATTGGATTTCACTCAAAACTCTCCACATGACTCCTCCCACCATATTATGATGATGCCCAAGTTTTGGGATCGATCGGAAATCAATAGGTGTACGAAATTGGACACTTCAAGTTCAAAGGCAGTTTGTTCCGAATTGGAGTGGTTTGTGTATTCCGTAGTTCTAGCGATTGTATTTCACTCAAAACTCTCCACATGACTCCTCCCACCATATTATGATGATGCCCAAGTTTTGGGCTCGATCGGAAATCAATAGGTGTACGAAATTGGACAATTCAAGTTCAAAGGCAGTTCGTGCCTTATTGGAGTGGTTGGTACATTTCCGTAGTTCTAGCGATTGGATTTCACTCAAAACTCACCAAATGACTCCTCCCAACATATTATGATGATGCCCAAGTTTTGGGCTCGATCGGAAATCAATAGGTGTACGAAATTGGACACTTCAAGTTCAAAGGCAGTTTGTTCCGAATTGGAGTGGTTGGTGTATTCCGTAGTTCTAGCGATTGGATTTCACTCAAAACTCATCCACATGACTCCTCCCACCATATTATGATGATGCCCAAGTTTTGGGCTCGATCGGAAATCAGTAAGGTGTACGAAATTGGACACTTCAAGTTCAAAGGCAGTTCGTGCCTTATTGGAGTGGTTGGTGTATTCTGTTGTTCTAGCGATTGGATTTCACTCAAAACTCATGAAATGACTCCTCCCACCATATTATGATGAAGCCCAAGTTTTGGGCTCGATCGGAAATCAATAGGTGTACGAAATTGAACAATTCAAGCTCAAGGGCAGTTCGTGCCTTATTTTAGTGGTTGGTACATTTCATAGTTCTAGCGATTGGATTTCACTGAAAACTCACCAATGACTCCTCCCAACATATTATGATGATTCCTAAGTTTTGGGCTCGATCGGAAATCAATAGGAGTACGAAATTGGACACTTCAAGCTCAAGGGCAGTTCGTGCCTTATTTTAGTGGTTAGGTACATTTCGTAGTTCTAGCGATTGGATTTCACTGAAAACCCTCCAAATGACTCCTTCCACCATATTATGATGATGCCCAAGTTTTGGGCTCGATCGGAAATCAGTAGGCGTACGGAATTGGACACTTCAAGTTCAAAGGCAGTTTGTTCCGAATTGGAGTGGTTGGTGTATTCCGTAGTTCTAGCGATTGGATTTCTCCCAAAACTCTCCACATGACTCCTCCCACCATATTATGATGATGCCCAGGTTTTGGGTTCGATCGGAAATCAATAGGTGCACGAAATTGGACAATTCAAGTTCAAAGGCAGTTCGTGCTTTATTGGAGTGTTTGGTGTATTCCGTAGTTCTAGCGATTGGATTTCACTCAAATCTCTCCACATGACTACTCCCACCATATTATGATGATGTCCAAGTTTTGGGCTCGCTCGTAAATCAATAGGTGTACGAAATCGGACACTTCAAGTTCAAAGGCAGTTTGTTCCGAATTGGAGTGGTTGGTGTATTCCGTAGTTCTAGCGATTGGATTTCACTGAAAACTCACCAAAAGACTCCTCCCAACATATTATGATGATTCCGAAGTTTTGGACTCGATCGGAAATCAATAGGTGCACGAAATTGGACACTTCAAGTTCAGAGGCAGTTTGTTCCGAATTGGAGTGGTTGGTGTATTCCGTAGTTCTAGTGATTGGATTTCACCCAAAACCCTCCACGTGACTCCTCCCACCATATTATGATGATGCCAAAGTTTTGGGCTCGATCGGAAATCAATAGGTGTACGAAATTTGACACTTCAAGTTGAAAGGCAGTTTGTTCCGAATTGGAGTGGTTGGTGTATTCCTGTAGTTCTAGCGATTGGATTTCACTCAAAACTCTCCACATGACTCCTCCCACCATATTATGATGATGCCCAAGTTTTGGGCTCGATCGGAAATCAATAGGTGTACGAAATTGGACAATTCAAGTTCAAAGGCAGTTCGTGCCTATTGGAGTGGTTGTGTATTCCGTAGTTCTAGCGATTGGATTTCACTCAAAACTCATCAAATGACTCCTCCCACCATATTATGATGATTCCCAAGTTTTGGGCTCGATCGGAAATCAATAGGTGTACGAAATTGGACACTTCAAGTTCAAAGGCAGTTCTGTTCCGAATTGGAGTGGTTGGTGTATTCCGTAGTTCTAGCGATTGGATTTCACTCAAAACTCACCACAATGACTCCTCCCACCATATTATGATGATGCCCAAGTTTTGGGCTCGATCGGAAATCAATAGGTGTACGAAATTGGACACTTCAAGTTCAAAGGCAGTTGTTCCGAATTGGAGTGGTTGGGTATTCCGTAGTTCTAGCGATTGGATTTCACTCAAAACTCACCACATGACTCCTCCCACCATATTATGATGATGCCCAAGTTTTGGGCTCGATCGGAAATGAATAGGTGTACGAAATAGGGACACTTCAAGTTCAAAGGCAGTTTGTTCCGAATTGGAGTGGTTGGTGTATTCCGTACTTCTAGCGATTGGATTTCACCCAAAACCCTCCACATGACTCCTCCCACCATATTATGATGATGCCCATGTTTTGGGCTCGATTGGAAATCAGTAATTGTACGAAATTGGACACTTCAAGTTCAAAGGCAGTTCGTGCTTTATTGGAGTGTTTGGTGTATTCCGTTGTTCTAGCGATTGGATTTCACTCAAAACTCATCAAATGACTCCTCCCAACATGTTATGTTGATTCCGAAGTTTTGGGCTCGATCGGAAGTCAATAGGTGTACAAAATTGGACACTTCAAGTTCAAAGGCAGTTTGTTCCGAATTGGAGTGGTTGTTGCATTCCGTAGTTCTAGCGATTGGATTTCACCCAAAACTCTCCACATGACTACTCCCACCATATTATGATGATGCCCAAGTTTTGGGATCGATCGGATATCAGTAGGTGTACGAAATTGGACACTTCAAGTTCAAAGGCAGTTTGTTCCGAATTGGAGTGGTTGGGGTATTCCGTAGTTCTAGCAATTGGATTTCACTCAAAACTCACCACATGACTCCTCCCACCATATTATGATGATGCCCAAGTTTTGGGCTCGATCGGAAATGAATAGGTGTACGAAATAGGGCACTTCAAGTTCAAAGGCAGTTTGTTCCGAATTGGAGTGGTTGGTGTATTCCGTACTTCTAGCGATTGGATTTCACCCAAAACCCTCCACAATGACTCCTCCCACCATATTATGATGATGCCCATGTTTTGGGCTCGATTGGAAATCAGTAATTGTACGAAATTGGACATTTCAAGTTCAAAGGCAGTTCGTGCTTTATTGGAGTGTTTGGTGTATTCCGTTGTTCTAGCGATTGGATTTCACTCAAAACTCATCAAATGACTCCTCCCACCATATTATGATGAAGCCCAAGTTTTGGGCTCGATCGGAAATCAATAGGTGTACGAAATTGAACAATTCAAGCTCAAGGGGAGTTCGTGCCTTATTTTAGTGGTTGGTACATTTCGTAGTTCTAGCGATTGGATTTCACTGAAAACTCACCAAATGACTCCTCCCAACATATTATGATGATTCCGAAGTTTTGGGCTCGATCGGAAGTCAATAGGTGTACAAAATTGGACACTTCAAGTTCAAAGGCAGTTTGTTCCGAATTGGAGTGGTTGTTGTATTCCGTAGTTCTAGCCGATTGGATTTCACCCAAAACTCTCCACATGACTACTCCCACCATATTATGATGATGCCAAAGTTTTGGGCTCGATCGGAAATCAGTAGGTGTACGAAATTGGACAATTCAAGTTCAAAGGCAGTTCGGGCTTTATTGGAGTGCTTGGTGTATTCCGTAGTTCTAGCGATTGGATTTCACTCGAAACTCGCCACATAACTCCTCCCACCATATTATGATGATGCCCAAGTTTTGGGCTCGATCGGAAATGGATAGGTGTACGAAATTGGACACTTCAAGTTCAAAGGCAGTTTGTTCCGAATTGGAGTGGTTGGTGTATTCCGTGGTTCTAGTGATTGGATTTCACTCAAAACTCACCACATTTGTCCTCCCGCCATATTATGATGATGCCAATGTTTTGGGCTCGATCGGAAATCAGTAGGTGTACGAAATTGGACAATTCAAGTTCAAAGGCAGTTCGGGCCTTTACTGGAGTGGTTGGTGTATTCCGTAGTTCTAGCGATTGGATTTCACTCGAAACACACCACATGACTCCTCCCACCATATTATGATGATGCCCAAGTTTTGGGCTCGATCGGAAATGAATAGGTGTACGAAATTGGACACTTCAAGTTCAAAGGCAGTTTGTTCCGAATTGGAGTGGTTGTTGTATTCCGTAGTTCTAGCGATTGGATTTCACCCAAAACTCTCCACATGACTACTACCACCATATTACGATGATGCCAATGTTTTGGGCTCGATCGGAAATCAGTAGGTGTACGAAATTGTTCAATTCAAGTTCAAAGGCAGTTCGGGCTTTATTGGAGTGTTTGGTGTATTCCGTAGTTCTAGCGATTGGATTTCACTCGAAACTCACCACATAACTCCTCCCACCATATTATGATGATGCCCAAGTTTTGGGCTCGATCGGAAATCAATAGGTGTACGAAATTGGACACTTCAAGTTCAAAGGCAGTTTGTTCCGAATTGGAGTGGTTGTGTATTTCCGTAGTTCTAGCGATTGGATTTCACTCAAAACTCACCACATGACTCCTCCCACCATATTATGATGATGCCCAAGTTTTCGGGCTCGATCGGAAATCAATAGGTGTACGAAATTGGACACTTCAAGTTCAAAGGCAGTTCGTGCCTTATTGGAGTTGTTGGTACTTTTCGTAGTTCAAGCGACTGGATTTCACTCAAAACTCAACACGTGACTCTTCCCACCATATTATGATGATGCCAATGTTGTTGGCTCGATCGGAAATCAATAGGTGTACGAAATTGGACAATTCAAGATCAAAGGCAATTCGTGCTTTATTGGAGTGTTCGGTGTATTCCGCAGTTCTAGCAATTGTATTTCATTCAAAACTCATCAAATGACTCCTCCCACCATATTATGAGGATGCCCAAGTTTTGGGCTCGTTCGGAAATCAATAGGTGCACGAAATTGGACAATTCAAGTTCGAAGGCAGTTCGTTCTTTATTGGAGTGTTCCGTGTATTCCGTAGTTCTAGCGATTGGAGTTTACTAAAAACTCACTACATGACTCCTCCCACCATATTATGATGATGCCCAAGTTTTGGGATCGTTCGGAAATCAATAGGTGTACGAAATTGGACAATTCAAGTTCAAAGGCAGTTCGTGCCTTATTGGAGTGGTTGGTACTTTCGTAGTTCTAGCGATTGGATTTCACTCAAAACTCACCACATGACTCCTCCCACCATATTATGATGATGCCCAAGTTTTGGGCTCGATCGGAAATCAATAGGTGTACGAAATTGGACAATTCAAGTTCAAAGGCAGTTCGTGCCTTATTGGAGTGGTTGGTGTATTCCGTAGTTCTAGCGATTGGATTTCACTCAAAACTCATCACATGACTCCTCCCACCATATTATGATGATGCCCAAGTTTTGGGCTCGATCGGAAATCAATAGGTGTACGAAATTGGACAATTCAAGTTCGAAGGCAGTTCGTGCTTATTGGAGTGGTTGGTGTATTCCGTAGTTCTAGCGATTGGATTTCACTCAAAACTCACCACATGACTCCTCCCACCATATTATGATGATGCCCAAGTTTTGGGCTCGATCGGAAATCAATAGGTGTACGAAATTGGACAATTCAAGTTCAAGGCTAGTTCGTTCCTTAATTGGAGTGGTTGGTGTATTCCGTAGTTCTAGCGATTGGATTTCACTCAAAACTCACCACATGACTCCTCCCACCATATTATGATGATGCCCAAGTTTTGGGCTCGATCGGAAATCAATAGGTGTACGAAATTGGACACTTCAAGTTCAAAGGCAGTTTGTTCCGAATTGGAGTGGTTGGTGTATTCGTAGTTCTAGCGATTGGATTTCACTCAAAACTCATCCACATGACTCCTCCCACCATATTATGATGATGCCCAAGTTTTGGGCTCGATCGGAAATCAATAGGTGTACGAAATTGGACAATTCAAGTTCGAAGGCAGTTTGTTCCGAATTGGAGTGGTTGGTGTATTCCGTAGTTCTAGCGATTGGATTTCACTCAAAACTCATCCACATGACTCCTCCCACCATATTATGATGATGCCCAAGTTTTGGGCTCGATCGGAAATCAATAGGTGTACGAAATTGGACAATTCAAGTTCAAAGGCAGTTCATGCTTTATTGGAGTGTTCGTGTATTCCGTAGTTCTAGCGATTGGATTTCACTCAAAACTCACCAAATGACTCCTCCCAACATATTATGATGATTCCCAAGTTTTAGGCTCGATCGGAAACTCAATAGGTGTACTGAAATTGGACACTTCAAGTTCAAAGGCAGTTTGTTCCGAATTGGAGTGGTTGGTGTATTCCGTAGTTCTAGCGATTGGATTTCACTCAAAACTCACCACATGACTCCTCCCACCATATTATGATGATGCCCAAGTTTTGGGCTCGATCGGGAAATCAATAGGTGTACGAAATTGGACAATTCAAGTTCAAAGGCAGTTCGTGCCTTATTGGAGTGGTTGGTACATTTCGTAGTTCTTGCGATTGGATTTCACTCAAAACTCACCAAATGACTCCTCCCAACATATTATGATCATTCCAAGTTTTGGGCTCGATCGGAAATCAATAGGTGTACCAAATTGGACAATTCAAGTTCAAAGGCAGTTCGTGCCTTATTGGAGTGGTTGGTGTATTCCGTAGTTCTAGCAATTGCATTTCACTCAAAACTCACCAAATGACTCCTCCCACCATATTATGGATGATGCTCAAGTTTTGGGCTTCGATCGGAAATCAATAGGTGTACGAAATTGGACACTTCAAGTTCATAGGCAGTTTCGTTCCGAATTGGAGTGGTTGGCTTATTCCGTAGTTCTAGCGATTGGATTTCTCTCAAAACTCACCACATGACTCCTCCCACCATATTATGATGATTCCCAAGTTTTGGGCTCGATCGGAAATCAATAGGTGTACGAAATTGGACACTTCAAGTTCAAAGGCAGTTTGTTCCGAATTGGAGTGGTTGGTGTATTCCCGTAGTTCTAGCTATTGGATTTCACTCAAAACTCACCACATGACTCCTCCCACCATATTATGACTGATGCCCAAGTTTTGGGCTCGATCGGAAATCAATAGGTGTACGACATTGGACACTTCAAGTTCAAAGGCAGTTTGTTCCGAATTGGAGTGGTTGATGTATTCCGTAGTTCTAGCGATTCGATTTCACTCAAAACTGACCACATGAATCCTCCCACCATATTATGTTGATGCCCAAGTTTTGGGCTAGATCGGAAATCAATAGGTGTGCGAAATTTGACAATTCAAGTTCAAAGGCAGTTCTTGCTTTATTGGAGTGCTTGGTGTATTCCGTAGTTCTAGCGATTGGATTTCACTTAAAACTCACCAAATGACTCCTCCCACCATATTATGATGATGCCCAAGTTTTTGGCTCGATCGGAAATCAATAGGTGCACGAAATTGGACACTTCAAGTTCTAAGGCAATTTGTTCCGAATTGGAGTGGTTGTTGTATTCCGTAGTTCTAGCGATTGGATTTCACTCAAAACTCACCACATCACTCCTCCCACCATGTTATGACGATGCCCAAGTTTTGGGCTCGATCGGGAATCAATAGGTGTACGAAATTGGACAATTCAAGTTCAAAGGCAGTTCGTGCCTTATTGGATTGGTTGGGGTATTCCGAAGTTCTAGCAATTGGATTTTACTCAAAACTCACCAAATGACTCCTCCCACCATATTATGGTGATGCCCAAGTTTTGGGCTTGATCGGAAACTAATAGGTGTACGAAATTGGACCCTTCAAGTTCAAAGGCAGTTTCTTCCGAATTGGAGTGGTTGGCTTATTCCATAGTTCTAGCGATTGGATTTCACTCAAAACTCACCACATGACTCCTCCCACCATATTATGATGATTCCCAAGTTTTGGTCTCGATCGGAAATCAATAGGTGTAAGAAATTGGACACTTCAAGTTCAAAGGCAGTTTGTTCCGAATTGTAGTGGTTGGTGTATTCCCTAGTTCTAGCTATTGGATTTCACTCAAAACTCACCACATGGCTCCTCCCACCATATTATGACGATGCCCAAGTTTTGGGCTCGATCGGAAATCAATAGGTGTACGACATTGGACACTTCAAGTTCAAAGGCAGTTTGTTCCGAATTGGAGTGGTTGATGTATTCCGTAGTTCTAGCGATTCGATTTCACTCAAAACTGACCACATGATTCCTCCCACCATATTATGAAGATGCCCAAGTTTTGGGCTCGATCGGAATTCAGTAGGTGTGCGAAATTTGACAATTCAAGTTCAAAGGCAGTTCTTGCTTTATTGGAGTGTTTGGTGTATTCCGTAGTTCTAGCGATTGGATTTCACTTAAAACTCACCAAATGACTCCTCCCACCATATTATGATGATGCCCAAGTTTTTGGCTCGCTCGGAAATCAATAGGTGTACGAAATTGGACACTTCAAGTTCTAAGGCAATTTGTTCCGA
>BPUM01000447.1:0-48290 GCA_020521455.1 Prunus kanzakura
CGGTATTCATTCCAATTGATTATTCTTATATATTGTTTTAAGCTAATCACAATCAAGGGTATAAATCTTTCTGTTCAAGTATAATATATTTGCTTATCATTCATTGTAAAACGAAAATTAAGCATATTTGTGATTTTTATTTCATGGGTGAGGGCTAGATCCTAGGTTCAAATCC
The DNA here is from genome assembly GCA_020521455.1 of Prunus kanzakura. Lineage (NCBI taxonomy): Eukaryota > Viridiplantae > Streptophyta > Magnoliopsida > Rosales > Rosaceae > Prunus > Prunus kanzakura. The sequence continues at coordinate 176 of BPUM01000447.1, forward strand.
TCTTGTAACAAAAGTGAAAAAGATTCAAATGCATAGGTTGTAAGGCTAACCATGTATGCTTTCCTTTTGTCTTTGATGTAGTATTATCAACAGGAATCGGCAAAGCTGAGGCAACAGATTCAAATGCTTCAGAATTCCAACAGGTGATTCATGCAACTCGAAAAAGAACATACATCACATTTGTTTACCAAATTATGACGTTAAAACATAAAACCAACATTAATTGAGAATAATTATAAAAAAAAATGTGAACATTATTAAATGGAAATTCAAGAGTTACACCATGGACGCATGCATCAGAACCCTACATTGCTGTGCATATCTTATGTATAGGCAACACCATATAGTATTGTAATCAACAGTCTAACGACGTCGTGTAGATCTTATTTCCGACGATAATATCATGGTTGCCCTATTAATTTTACATCTCAAGACAATATTATTTCGGTAATGGTTGGATACAAATATTCTTTGCTTGTAGGCACTTAATGGGAGATGCCTTGAGTACTTTGAGTGTGAAAGAGCTAAAGCAGCTGGAGAATAGGCTTGAACGAGGCATTAATAGAATCAGGTCCAAGAAGGTATGCAATTTATCAAACAATGGATGAAAATCGAATGTGAAAGTTAATTACCCGAAAAAAAAAATGCATGACAAAGCACAGCTTCGTCAACTTTGAAATTTTAATGCCATTTCCTAGACTTTCATAGTCTTTTATGTTGTTTGAGATCGTGCCAAATTTCTGATCATATTAGCTCATGGGATTATGTGGTAGTTGATGTGTACTTATCGCCTTTATTTATTACGATGAGAACCTTAATTAACACATAAACTTTTACATTTGTGGTTACAAAAACTGTGTGTGTGCACATGCATATTCTTCCAATGTCAACTTCTCTTCTCATCTTAATGTTATCTTTTTCCTGCTATCTACCTCTTGAGAACAGCATGAAATGCTGCTTGCAGAAATTGAGTACTTGCAGAAAAAGGTAAATTCTCTCCTAATTTCAGTTTATATGTGGCTAGTTTTCCTTTAGAAGAATTTTGAAGCTTGTTGTGGAATGATGTTCTAAATTTTTTTTTTACGTAGGAGATCGAGCTGGAAAATGAAAATGTGTGTCTTCGAACTAAGGTATCGGAAGAAATTAAGTTATGTCAAAACTAAGTGAAAATAACACTCAAATTACTGCACTCTTCTCTGTTTTTAGCTCTTAATGTTCATTCCAACATGCAATATTTATGTCATGATCGAAAGCCTCCATATTAATATATGATATCTTTTTCCGAACTTCAGATTTCAGAAGTTGAGAGGCTTCAACAAGCAAACATGGTTGGGCCAGAGCTGAATGCAATCCAGGCATTAGCTTCTCGCAATTTCTTTAGCCAAAATATGATGGAGGGTGGAGCAACCTACCCACAGCAAGACAAGAAGATTCTCCATCTTGGGTAAATATTTATATCCTTCTATCTGCATATCACTATCTATATACATGTTATGATTTCTACAGCATATAAAGAGAAAACTTATGGATTTTTACTTTATTTTGTGTGTTTGTTACTCATGCAGGTAAGCTTTGGAGAGAGATTCAGCAAATGCTAGCTCAATCTTAATCAAAATAATGATGTCACTGCCTACTGTTTTTAGTATTGCAGTGTGTCCAACAGTTCTGGAACATTGCCATTTTTAGAAACTGCTGAAGCACTTACTTAATTAGCATATGCTTGCTGCATATGAACATGGAAATGTATTTGGAAAGATTGTTATATGACTTGGTTCAATCTCCAGAATAATTACTATAGTAAGGCTGAATTAACCGTACGTACTCAGCAATTGCACAGCTTTTAATTGTGGCAGCGATGCATAACTTAGTCAGAGAATCAGTTGCTAATTAGTTCTGTGCTGTTAAAGGTTTCAGCTGATTAGTAGGAGGTAGCCCTGTCTAGCACATCATTGTTAAAATGTTTTCAAGATATAAAGCAGGCGATCGGTCGGTCTTCTTGTGACTGGTTGGCAGAAAGGCTCAGTGATTTGCTACCGGTCGGTTGTGCCGTAGGGTTCAAATTATGCACAGCTTTCGAACCATAATGCTCATGCTTCTGAAACTTATGTATATACTTAAAAATAGCCTTAGAAACATGAATATGCTCATAAACCCACAATTCAAGATGAAGAGAGGTTGAATCGAAGTGATTCAAATTTTGAATGGTTGCAATATCAATTCATAAAAGACACTAATTCCTCTATAAGAGCACTTCCAGCAGCCCCCTAGGGCAAGGGCTGGGGGGGGTAAAACTCCAAAACCCATTTCCAGCAACAAAGTCCAGCCCGGGCAACTCTGGGGTCCACCTGCATGGGCAGGCCCGAAGGCAGAATCAGCCCGAGTGCTGGCCCGAAGGCGAGCTGACGTCATTGCTGACGCCAGCGTGACGTCAGCAGGCGCAATTCAAAAAAATTTAAAAAAAAAAAAAAAAAAAAAAATTTGCTGCGCGCGCGTCAGCTTTTCCCCAACAGTCATACGCCACGTGGCAGCTTCTGGTCCTTCTGATTGCTTTTGTCATCCACTCCAACGCCCAGGAATTTTTCAAGGCAAACAATTATGAAAAAAATTCGGAAAAAATTTAAAAAAATTCCCAAAAATTACTGAATTTTTTTTTCTATAAATACCAATCAATCCTCTTCATTTTTAACAACAAATCCTCATACATTTTCTCCTCCTCCAACTATTATTCACTTTCTACTCCATATTTTTTTCATTTTCTACTCCATATTTTTCACTTTCAAGTTTAATGTTTTGTTTTAATTTTTGCTTGTAACTCATGTATTTTATTTTATTAGTAGTATTGGTTTTCTTTGAGTTACCAAAGAAACTATTAAATAAAATTCCTTTTTATTGAAAAGTTGAAATTGAAATGAAAAGTATCTGAAATTTATATGAAATTTAAATTTTGAAATTTATCCGAAATTTGAAACAAAAATTTATCTGAAATTTGAAACTGAAAATCTTCTCCGAATATTTTATCCGAAAATATTGTCCAAATTAATTGTTTAGGTAAACAAATTTGTGAAAAAAACAAAAAATTGAATAGTACTTGCCCTTTGCCCGGGCAACTGCTGGAAGTGCAACTTACTATTTGCAAGGGCAGACACTATTCACGTGAATAGTGTCAGCCTTAGCCCCCCCTTGCCATGGCAAGGGTTTGACTGCTGGAAGTGCCCTAATAGAACATGAAGTTAGTATTGTCTAAAATGAACCCCATCAATTCCGGCATCCACCTATAATTAATCTCATGTTCTTCTTTTGACAATCCTATTATTTTATGTCCATGTGATGATCCTTACAGAACTATACATTAACTTGCATATCCTCTTCTGCCATCTTGTTAGTCTTCAAACAAAATCTTAAAGAAAATTATCTTGTAGATGGTGAGTATCAGCCAGAGAAAAGGCAAAAGGGAAAATGGCTATTCTTTTTTAATCAAAAGAATGGCACAGTTATGTCTATAAGTCTCTCTTTTACTAAGGCCCCTTGGGTTGCCTGTGAGAAATGGAGACCAACTTCAAAGGTTTACCGAGTTAAAGTCTTCTTCCTAAACTTATTTAATACAATCCCAGACACCAAACGTGGCGATGTCATTCCTATATATACTTCATGAGTCATGACACACTACCGAAGTTAACAAATTAGTGACGTCTATTCCACGCCAAATCAACTTTTCCAGGTCGAAAATTTCAAAACATATCATAAACCTGCTTTCTGAAAATAGCAAGGACTCTCTATGGGTTAGGTCTGGGTCAGGTTAATCTTGTGGCAAAGATCAAAATGCAAGGGCCTTGTCTTGGATCGCCTTCCTAGCTTTCAAATTGTGTAGATATAAACAAGCAAGCAAGCAAACAGAGATAACCATAAGATATAACTCATCATAGAAATTTAGAGTGAAAAGATAGGGTTTGATTCAGTTTCTGATCCCATCTCAACCTTTGGATTTGACCGGCGACAAATTCCAGGGCTGAGAGGGGATGTCCTGCACACACAAAAAATGTATGCATCCTGCAACTGAAACATATGGCTGAAATTGTAAGCCAAACATTATGGACATCAAAATACACACTAGAGAAAAACATAGGGGCATAAAATATATGTATAGGTATAAATTTGAAATTTTAAGTGAGCATCCTACCAATTTACATAAAGTGGATCAAACCATAACCAATATCAATCGCTGTCACAAACAGTTGCAGCAAACTCCCACATCAACCACGGTTCAATGAAGGAAGAGATTTGATATTTGATGATCAATCTCCTTACCACTTATCTTTTTATCAAGAATTACATTAAAGAATGGCACACTTGCCATCACCTCTTTTACGAAGCTCTTCCTCTGCTCTCATAAGATTTTCTCTAAGCTTTCGAATTTCATCATCTGACCTCATCTGAGCCATTTGAGCATTCTCTTCTGCTCTCAGTCGAGCAGCTTGTTCATCTGCCAGCTGTTGCTCAAGCCTAATAGTGGTCTCTCTTAACTTTGACTCAACCTGTATAACAATATAATTGTGAATAAAGAAATACACCAATCATAGTGAAAAGATGTATGCTTATGTTTCTCAGGGCCCTATCGACATTTCCTACTTTGCTAAACAGGATTCCTACTCCCCAATATTCACTACCTACCCCAAGAATTGAAAACAAAATAATACAAGTCACAGCATATAGAAATTTCATTTCATTCTATCTATACAACTAAAAATCATTCGAACGGATGACAATTATTCACACTAGACTCCAAAAACAACCAGATATAAAGCCAACCCTTGTTACACATGCCTTAAGGGTATGAAATTGATTTAAGGAAATCCATCTGATGGTTAAATCATTTAAGTCAAGAAGAATTTTCTATACAATTTAATAATTGTAGCTGACAAATTACAAACCATCACCCAAAACTCTTAACTAGACAAGGAATAAATCCATCTTTTTCATCTCATGCATTGAGCATATATCTCACATGCTGTTGAAACATATTTGAGGTTTACAGAACAGTTTATGCATTTTGGAATAAAATTTTAATAAGTCTGAAAAGAGTACAAGCCAACACACACAAAACTGTACAGCACCACACTTATGCTAGGTGAGGGAATACCAAAACTAGATCTAAAGAAATTTTCTAGCCAATATCACAGACTTGGGGCTAAGGATAACACATAGATACAACAGACTTGAATATAGATCATGTCCCAGATAGATGAGATAGCTCATTAGTTGCTGGATTTTGCATCCCCAGATCAAGAAACATGGGCAGAGGGAGGGGCCAGTGTCTGTTATTTCAATCAAATTTTGACAATTGATAAAAATAAGGTGGACAACAACTATAACTGAATTCGTTAAGCATATCAAAATTTTATATGACATGAACAAGAATCTTGTTGTAAAATTCTGAAAGTTCATGCTTATCCCAAAGACAATAATGAAAGATGTTTTAAATTAGTGAAGGCATCCTACAACCCTGGGCCTACTAAATTAATTCAAGACTTCGGTTATCTCCAATTAATATGCCAACACTTGTCTAAAAGGTACTGGCAAGGGGAAATGTGCTCAAAGGAAATCAACGACTGCTAAATACCTCTTACTACATATGTTAAGTTAAGATACAGGTTCTAATGGTTTAACAGGGGGCGGTCAATACTGTAATCAACAAAGGTATTCTAGTTTTAGCCAAGTAAGAAAACTGTAGGAATTGTTAAATCCAAAAGCACGACAGATGAAAACTTAGAAAATCTGTTACCATCTCAGTAATTCGTTTAAGCTGCTCTTCATATGCACGCTGCATCTGATCCTTCAAATCTGATATTTCTCGTTTAGAATACCCCTTCAAGGAATTAACCTCTTCTTGTTGATCACGGAGTTTAATAGCCCCTTTCTGTCGCATACAATAATTATTTGATCAAGACATTTTAGAACAGAGTGCCAGTTTAAGGAAAAAATTATTATAAATAATTATAGTACCTTCACTTCAGCGAATATCTCATCAGTGTACGGTCGTCCACCATTCTGAGCTATGACCTTGTTTACAAGGGAGAGAAGATGCTGCACTTGTCTAACCCTCTTACTTTCATCCTTACTCTTGTTATCAAAAAGCACACAGCGATTTTCACACAGAACAAGGATTTCCTACATCAATCCAAGAATTGATAAGATTTCTAGTACATGTTATCTTTATATTCAAGACACCACAGGATTAAGAAAAGAAAGTGGAAACAAATTTTTACAAACCATATATGAAAACGCAATAACCGACTATAATAATCTCTAAGAAATACGATTCAGGCAAGCTGCATCAGTCAATCTTCCCTTGTACCATGCTACTAATAGAAAATTTACTGCAATCTAAATGCCACTAGTCATCTGAAGGAAACTTCTCTAACATTTTCTTGAAGTCCACTTTGTTAAGGACATATTTTATACAAAACCAACTTTGCCATCCTCCAGCCCAAAGAAAAAACTAAACAAATACATGAAAAATGACAGTCCAAGCAAAAATAATTTTCTTGGTCATTCATGTAAATTGTACAAACTGAAAAGGGAAGAGTTGATGAAAACTGTCTCAATGATGTAGCAAATAAATCCAAACATTCGTATAACTATGTTTGATGTAATATGCACGACTGTGTTAATAATTTATACACATCAAACTACAATGAGAATAAAGTTAAGGGGAAGCATGTATCTACTCATTCAGAAATGAACACTGCTACTAATGAAATTATCATAATAGTTTATAGAAAATAAAGAAAATAAGCAAAAATCAAGGACGAGCTTGAATGTTCGTGAGTAACCTTTAAAGGCTCTGGACATTCACGGCCCAAATAGTCTTCCAACGTCTCATCATTTTCTTCAAGGTCATCTCCGCCAGTAAAGACCACAATCATGTAATCAATAATTTTGCTTCCAAACAAAGTTTGCAAGCTACGTAGTGCAGCTTCTTCTTCTTGTGAAAACCGGGTTCTAACTGAGAAAGTTACAAGAACAGCATGGATTCCATCCTTGGCCAAATCAATGCATTTCACAATTTCTTTGCCAACAAAGTCCGACCTTGCAGAAAAATCAAAAAGACCTGCACCAGTGTACAACACAAGTCAACGCAATGAGAAAGGATACCTTCCAAAGACCAAATACAACTACTCTATACATTTGCCTCCCTACTACAGAAAAGGAAAGAAGAAAGAAAGAAAACTACAATAGATGTTAAGAAAATTATAAATCAGCAGGATTTTACCAGGAGTGTCTATAACATTTACAACTTGTCCATCTCTCAATACAGTTTTCTCCAATTCACAAGTGCTCGTAACACCAGAGGAGCTGGTCTTGGACTTGAAGGCCTTTCTTCCAAGAATACTGTTTCCTGTTGCACTTTTTCCATTACCAGTACGTCCAACTAAGACCACAGTACGAACGGCACTAGACAGTGAAGGAAGCTCCCAGTCATCATCAATTGAACTTCCACCCATTATATAAAATCAGGATACCTAGCAGACACTTAATTCCGTCAACACTTCATAATGAGAAAAGTATGCATCACATAAATGTTAACACTTGCAACCATCTTATATGTTGACAAAATCATGTCTAGAAGTGTAGAAAACTGTTTGTATGGCATGCCCACTGCATAAAAATAAAATCAAATAAAGCCTTATTTCATGAAAAGATAAACCAGAATTCCAAAAACTCAGGGGTTACATCTCCAGTTTTAGTAGAGACAAAATTATGTAAGGCACCTTTCATTCAATACATCATCTTTTACTCTGAGAAGAAGACCATGATTTCAAAACATGGTCAATGAACTTTTTTCCTTTGTGGATGGAAACTTTCTCTTTAATTGTACAAAGAGAGACAATGCACTATAAAGCCAAATGTAACATGAATAGTAAGCCATATGTATTTCCATGGATCTACACGACAATTCCATATCTAAGTGACAAGTGTTCCCAAAAAAAAAGACATGAAAATCAAACACAGCAACACAATTTTAGAAACAATCGTAGGAAGTTCCACATAAAAAATTCTAAACTACAAATAAAGCACCACCAAAGTTACCCATATTTCACATATTGCTTATTAATTCCATTTAAAACAATTGCGAACCAAAATACACGCAATTAAATTTGTATGCTGAAATTTAAGCAAAGGATCGTGACTGCTACGTTAAGTAGCATAACCATCACAATTCTATATATGAAAAAAAAAAAAAAAAAAAACCTGGTAAGATATTATTTTAACCACAATTAACCTTAGAATTCCCGTATCAACAAAAGTAAGTACAAAAGCAAGAGAACCAAGATCACAGCTTAACCCAAAACCTAAATCAGCCAAAGAGGCTAAGAAGAACAACGATCAGAAACACTGTTTGTTCGCCGACAAAACGAAGCAAAACTAAAACCAAAAAAGAAATACTATTTTGGATTTGCATCCTTTCAGATTTCCAAATCAAGAGAATCGTCTCGACTCTCAACTGGACGCAGAGAGCCGAAGGAAGCAGAAAGTGTACAGTTCAAAATTCTCGATTCCTTTCGTTTACCTGGATTTTCCCGTCGACCAAACAGAACAAAGAAATTTTCTTTGAAAAACCAAAAGGGAAAAAGATTTTCTAAATACGAAAATAAGAAATTGTGAGATGACTTACTAGCAAAGAAAAGAAGCGCAGTCACCGTCAGTGAGAGAGAAGATAAGGAAGAGAAGAGATACTGACACAATAAACCTTTATTGTAAGACCAGTTGAAGATTGCATAGAATTATAAAAGAATAATGCTATTTAGACACACAAGATTGACTACATTTGCAATGTAGCAGCTGATGTGATTATGTCATGTCAATTAATGAATATTGCTATGTAGATTTTATTTTTATTTATTTTCTCTTTTTAATAATTATTAAAAACAAAAATAAAAGTAAATTTTAAAAAAAAAAAAACGTCTCTGGACTTGTCTCTACTGCTCCCTTCTTCCTTCATCAAATCTAGCCATCCCTTTCCTCCATTGTTCTGAGATTTGGAGTTTTCTCAATAAAAAAGAAATTAAAAAACCCTGCGTCTGTACGTTTCTTCTCCTTCACTCCATTCCTCCATCAAATCGACCCATTCCCACTTTGCATTATTGTTCCACCGTGAAAGGAATTAACTACACTGAAAATTGAGTATGTGCCTCAACCTTCAACCTCTTTGTGAGACAGGCTTTTGGAGATTAATTGACAAGTAAACCTCTGCATTCTTCAACCCACCCAAATTGTTCTTACTGGCAATAGCCCAAGGTTGCTAATTTCTTTTTTATTAAAAAACTCCAACTATCAGCAACAATAATGGAGGATGAGGATGGATAGATTTGGAGGAGGAAGGGTGGGCATGAGAGAGGCAGAGTAGAGAACGACGTGAGGCTACAGACGTTAAGGTTTTTTTTTATTTTAATTTCAAATCTTAGCAACAATGGAGGATGAGGGTTAGTAGATTTGATGGAGGAAGAAGGGAGCATTGGAGACGAAGAGTTCAAGGACGCTTAGGGTTTTTTATTTTTTTATTTCACTTTTAATTTCTGTTTTTAATAATTATTAAAAAAAGAATGAAATAAAAATAAAATCTACATGGCATGACCACATCAGCTGCCACATAAGGTTGTCAGCAAATGCGGTCAATCTTGTGTGTCTAACGTGATTTAGATATCTATAATTTAAATTTTTTGTAATTAATAATTTCAATGTGAATTTATGTATGTTGTAAATAACATGAATTACACACAAAAAAATGAATTTCTACTCAATAGAGATCATAAAATGATACTTTTTTTGGTGGAAATTAAACTCAGAAATTTGATCTCCAATCTCTACGATTTTTTCTGCGTGTCATTTACTAAGTTCTTATAGCTTAAATTAATTTTTAATAATTTAAACTATCACTTGAATAAATAAAATAAAATAAAAATATATAATAATCATTAATATATATAAGATTTTAAAAAATTTATAATAATAATAATAATCAGTTCCTCTCCCACTTTGGGCCTGGTTGGAAGTGATTCTGTAAAGGCAAAAAGTGCTTTCTAATAGCGTTCGGTAGAAAAATTTGAAAGTGCTTCTATTCCTATAGTTTTTCCAATTCCTAAAAGGATCTGCTTTTACTTGGTATACCCAACTACCGTCAAGTTATATCTTGACATGGGACGACAGGCAAAAAGTGTTTTTGGCGCAATTTGTCAGTTCCAAGAAGAAAGTCTCCTCGATCATGGACGTAGCACATGCAACTCAAAAGCCAGCGAAAAGTTTCAATGACTTTATGATGAGATGGAGGACACTTAACCTCCAATGCCTTGAGAAAATTACCGAGCAATCAGCATTTCAAATGTATTACAACCTCTTGTCAGGCATTGCAAATTTGGTTGCCGCAACTAAACCCCAATCATTCGATGTGTTAGTGTCAAAGGCAAGCAATGTGAAAAGGCATATAGCTTGACAAAAATTGACGACCCAAAATTTTCAAATTGGGGAAAATAAAATGAAAAAACGTCATACCTTTGTCAATACATATTAACAAAATGAAAATGGCAAAAATAAAGAACCACCAAAAAGGCTCACTCTTAAAGAACGAAGATATGTCAAGTATTTTTTTTGAAGATGATGATGTTGAAGAAATCTTTTGATGAACTTCTTGCTTGCATTGCAAGGCCATTACCCTACCATAATCAAGGCATCCTGTTGTGGCCAACAAGATATAAAAACAATAAATATTGTCGGTAGTCACTCATACACTCAAGCCATAACAAATATGATTAAGGTGAAACTCACTGCCACCGCGTCATTACCAAAGGGAGCAAAACATGTGGGTTTTAATGTCGACAATGAGGTCACAATGGTACATGCATATCCAGATATGCTGGAGGCAGGGGCGGATCCACAGTGGAGCAAGGGTGGTTAATTGACCCCCGCAAAGCCGAAATCTGATGCGTGAGGAAGAAAATTTGACCCCTGCAAACTGGTGGATGGCTAGGCAATTCATGCCCAGCACATGTTCGAAGAAATGCCCCAAAAGGTGCAGGCAACTTCAACATTGATTCAGATTTTTTTAAGCTTGATGGCGCTTCTGCTATTTGTATGTCAACAATCCCTAACTTTTTTAAGTCTTAGGTTTTTTGTTTGTCGCTCAATCTCACCAGAATTAGCTGCACCCAATTGAAGAAGACGATGACGTGTTGAAAAGTGTTGGCAGCCAAAGAACCCAAATAAAACAGACAGCCCCACCCAACAAGAAGAAAATAAATTTAACATTTTTTTTTCCGATATTTTCGATAAATATTTATTATTGAGATTTGAATGGCAAAATTACTTTCTAAAAGAAAGAAAAACTTTTGAACAAAATGATTTACAAAGACAAATGATAATGATAAGAATGAAAGTAAACAAATAATCTACTTTCTTATAATTAAAAATAATAATCTACTTACACGTATTAATAAACCCATCCAAAACCTAGATTATAAATTATCTTCTTGCTCACTTTTAGACACAAGTAAATATTATATTATGTTGTTTTTGGGTAATGAATAAGCAGCTAATTATTTAGTTAGAATGACTTTTTTCTAAGTGTCATCTATTTATGTTGTTGGGTAATGAATAAGCAGCTATTTATACAAATCATCTATTTATGTTGCTGCTTATTCTCACTTTTAGACACAAATTATATTATCTTGTTTCATGAAAAAATAATAATTGTCATCTATATAGAGAATGAATTGAACAGGGGGGAAATTTGCTCATCATGTGAATAAACAAAAACAAATATCAAATTACAACACTAAATGCTAGCATTGGTCCTTCATTTGAACGAGTCTCTTTTCTCCAAAATGTTTGTTGACATTTTACAAGTTGATCCCTAGAAGTAAAATTCTTGGATCTACCACTGTCTGGAGGTCCACAAATTCTCACTCTTCATGAGCTTGTGACTACACCAAGTTTAGAGGTATGGGAAGATTCATTGGTCGACAAATCCGCTGAGGTATGGAAGATTCATTTGCCAAACACTTCCCACCTAATCACATATCTTCTACTTGTTTCGGTGTTCAGATTTGAGGCATGTCATCCTTAAAAAATAGAAGAATGAAGAAGTGGGCGCAAACGAAAGTTTAGGTCCCACAAAAGAATGACTATGAACAGCTCGCAAGGTCCCTCACACACTTATTGAGTTTTTACCAGCTGAGTTCTTTGCAAATGAATTTGTAGCCGGGGAAGAAGTTATTCAGTGCAACATGGTCTCTGTAGAGAAATATGAGGATGACACATATGTTGATAAGATTACATTCTTCTTTGATTAATGCACTCATCTACAAATAAAACACAACAAAATGAGGAAGATGAGTCCTCTAAAACCTCGAGGAAGTCAAAGTCAAAAGAGATCCATGTCTCCCTCCCGAAAAATAATGTTGCAATGGAAGCTCCAGTCTCCACCTCAAAGGCAATGGCCCCTAAACCTGATCATGGTAAAGCAAATGCATCATCACAATCACATACGGTTAAGTATGATATATTGGCTCATCTTAAGCGTATATTTGGTCCTCTAAGTATCTATTATGCTTTACAAATGTTAAGAAAGCTTAAGGAAGCACTTGTAATGGCATTGATGAGCCCCGATCTATATAAGTCATGTCTTAAGTCAACAAAGATTTGTGCATCATGCCTGTTAGCAATCACTTTTGATGAAGATGACTTTTTTCGTGGGTCCGAGTTTCATAACCAACCACTCTACGACATTATCTTCTCACTTACAGAGTTCTTGATATCCAAGGTTGATCTGCTTTGCCTAACGAAGAAGTATTCACAATAGAAACCCACACATGGTAGTTGTATTTTAATGGGGTATCAAGAAGACAGTGAGCATGGGCATGTTTAGTGTTTTTTTACGCAATCGGGGGCTTAATCCCATAATCATTCTCTGTTGTAACTTTATTCTCAAATAACATGGCAGAGTATGAAGCACTCATCATTGGCCTTGAAATTGATCTTGAGATGCATGTCGATTGTTTGCGAGCATATAGTGATACACACTTAATTGTCAGGATAGTTGGATGATCAATACAAAGTCAGAAATGCCACTCTCGTCCCATACCATTAAAAAGAAAAATATACCATGTCACAATTCCAAGATATTCGTGTCAGTCACATCCCAAGGTCAGAGAATGATAAAGCTGATGCATTGGCTGATTTGGCTACATCATTAACACTACGTGGCGAAACATATTTACTAATCATTGTTGGGGAACATCATTTACTACTCCCAACAATAAAGATAATCGAAGAGGTTACTGATTAAAATGTCATTACGGCTTCTGAATGTGCTGAAGATCCAAATGATCTCGATTGAAGCAAGCCTATAATTGAGTATCTCCAACATGACAAGTTGCCAAGTGACTAAAAGAAAAAAAGTTGAAGTTAGGCACAGAGCAATCCGATTTATTTACTTAAATGACGCCGTCATAATCTCATGTTTCTTCTTTTTTGTCTAACCCATTTAAAAATGTAATTGTAAATATATAAAGAGGTTAAAAGGCTTGTGGCTTCCAAATTCTCCCAGTTGTTGTTATCCAATTTTGAAGTAAAAGGTAACCTAATTTCAGAAGTAAGGATTCCAAATTGAGTATGGTAAAGACAAAACACTATGAGTTTTGCTATCATAGGAAAATATAGCTTTCTTAGATCTCCACGTAGTTATATCAACAAGAAAACTTTGAGGCTTGTTTGAAGTTTTCTTAACCACCATCATTGTAACCGTTCACATTTTATATCACAAACAGCTGTGTTCATGAGAGTTTTCGTTTAAGCACCATCCAATCCACCATTGTCTCTCATTTCCGGTTTGTTGTAATTTATAATTCAAGGACTTGAGAGATCAGCTTGACAGCCAACTTCTTTCCATTGAACACGTCATTCACACAAGCACTCCCTCGACCAACATCAAACGACACCAACAACTCTGTCACCAAATTTAAGAAACAAAAGGTGCGAAATTCTATAGTGATGATGTCATATATGGACCTCTTATGCGGGCATTTATATTAGCCACATGATCATTTCTTTAAACTTAAGTAAAGTTACTATTCAGATGAATCATATGACTAATATGAAGATCCACATCTATGGTCTGGCACCGTCACCATAAAACGACTCAACCCTCACCATAGAATGACTCAACAAAAGGTAATTACTGTCAATCAAGAATTATATAGTGAGGGCCTAATATATGACTCTATCTCTTAACCGTTGGATCAAAATGATTGGCCATTAGATCAAATTGATTAGCCTGAACCAACATTTAAGAAATAGGGTCTCACTTAAGGCTATATATTAGGTCATCACTGTAGAATTACTCTACAGTCAATAGGCCTTCCGGTTGCCAAGTGGGTTTGTTCTCTGTAAGCATCGCATAATGGGCCAAGCCCATTAATTAAACTGCAATTTGTTTTGTTGTGCGTAGCCCAACGACCCAAGTTCGGATATCTTGTCGCGGTCGACCTGTTCTTGTGATTTTTCCTTTCTTTCTTTTAAAAGTTTCATTTTTTCTTTCCTTTTACTTTTCCGGAGTGGGTTTTGGGTTTAGGTTGCTTGTCTCATACTTGTGCTATAAATGCGGTATAACTAGTGAGATTACGCGGAAAGGAATTAGCATCCCAGAAAGTGAAGCTACAAAGGTAAAAGTGAAGCCACTGACAAAGTGATAAGCCATTAAGAAATTGTTCGAGTCCAAACAAAGATTCCCAGTTCCCACTACGAACGACTTTCTTTGTTTGGTCTGCGTTCTCAGCCTCAGGTCTTATCTATTAAATCATCATCTCTCTGCGACTTCGGTGTTTTGTGTGTCAGCTGATTCTTGCAAGGTGTGTCTGATCAAGCTGATTCTTGCAAGGTGTTTGATCAAGCTGATTCTTGCAAATCTTATCTCCTCAATTGGGCACTTTCAAATTTCGATCTTGCATTGAGGATTTTTGTTTTGGATAGAAAAAAGAAACTGAAAATCTTCATTTGTGCAGTAACTATGAGCAGCTGAATCTTAGTCAACACCAAGATATGGAGGTTGTTTTAGAGAAAAAAGACGCTGCTGATTGGGTTTACAGAGGCGAAGGCGCTGCCAATCTTGTTCTCGGTTACAGCGGATCCGCCCCCGCTTTTGTATGTTTCATACTTTGTTTGATTGTTTCCAAAACACACACCACCTGAGCTTCAATTATGCACTCATCTAAAAGTATGTGTTTTTTCTTCCTGAGAAAAAAGAGAGAAGAATTTCTTAGGCCGTTTGATAACCTTTTCAATTTTAGTTTTTAGCTTTCATTTTTTGTGCTAGAGTATAGAGGAAAAAGAGGGGGAATGAAAGTGAGAATGAGTGGAGATGAGATTGAGAGGGGATGATGGTAGGGAAGAGTAACAAAAGTGAAAACAAAAACTAAAAACTGAAATCTCTTTGAAATTGTTTTCACTTTCAAGTTTTTGTTTTCACTTTTGTAACTCCTCCCCTCTCATCCTCTCTCTCAACCTCATCCTTACTCTCATGTTTGAAGCTTATAATGATTGTACCTTGCTCTATGTAGATTGGGAAAGTAATGCGTCTACAGAAAGCTCCAATTAATGGGTCAAAGTCCATGAACAGTCCCACTGCATTAACCGTGCATGAACGTCTTCTGTGGAAGGACACGGAGGACATTGTAGCTACCTCTAACAAAGAACTTGCTTGCCAACTGTTTGTGAAGCACATCATGAGCCCTCTATTGGGTTCCACACACGTTGATTCTGGGGTATGTAGCTATCTACACTTGTACTAATGCATGATGCTTGTCCACGTTGTATGTATCATTTCAAAATAGTTATGGTGGGCTTTAAGGCATTTTTTAGTTGAGTTGTATTTGTACATGGGGTATGTATCTATGTCCGGGTCCAAGACAATTATGCCGTGTCATGCGGTAAGCTTTCTCTTATAAGGGGAAGCTACAATAGTGTTGATGGAAATACCCTCATACTCAGCAATATAGTTATGCATTTGGTTTTCCCGTGAAGTCATGCATGCATGTGGTAAGATGTACAAAATGGTTTAGTTCTTTAACCTTCAGTTTGAAATTTGGCAGATGCGTGTCCCTGCTTCCAAAGAATTCTTGGAGTCGGTTGAGAAGAACGTAATTTGTCAGCGTCCTGCTTCTCGAGTTGATGCTGCCAAAGTTGACACACAATGTGATTCTGTGCTTCTCATGTCTGATCATTCTCTTTTTCCTCGTGGTAATTAGTCTCTCTGTTACAATTTTAATTGGTGCTGCACTTAAAGATATAGAACTGTCTGTTCTGCACTTGTCAATAATTTAGTTCGAAAGTCTGATGGCTTATTTAGTCTAGCCTATGATCCAGGTTTCTTTCTTTCATGCCTGTTTTGGTTGCTAACACTTAAAAGTTCTCCCTTTGCCTTTTACTTTTCTAGTAAAAGATATGAGGTAATATCTACACACCTACACTAAAACTCAGAGAAGCAGGGAGAGAAACCTGGAGATAGCAGCATTCTGCTTAGAATCATAGGAAATTTGTATCTTATTAAAAGTAGGTGCACATATTTATCTAAATATTGTCTTGTGATAGATATCATCAGAAGTTTTCTTTTATGTTTTGTTTTATTTCTGAGACCTTAGGAAAAAGCTCTGACAGTCCGGAACATAATAAATTAATAATTTGATTGTCACTTTTATTTAAGTGTAAATTTCAAGGAGTGATAGTTTATTCTTCTTTATTCATTTCAGGTACTCATGAAGTTGAACCCTGTATATCTGTGGAGATAAAGGTGCTTTTCCCTGTTTGTGTTCTTTGTTTCTATTTTATGCTTGTCATGTAAACTTTTTTCTCGTTACCTTCACATGAGTAATACCCTTGAAATATATTTAGTTATTCCTTTTTTCTTTTCAATTGTTCCCAAAAATAGCCAAAATGTGGATTTCTGCCATCTTCAAAGTTCATTGATGAAGGAAATGCCATTAAACGGAGCATTACTCGTTTTCGGATGCACCAAGCTCTGAAGTTGCATCAAGGAGAGGTGTGCTTTTACTATGTTCTTCTCTTGGTCAAATTATTTACTACCCGGAAATCAGCCAAATGAGTTCCATATGTTCAATGGGAATTCCATCTCATCTAATTCTTAGAACTTCTACGCACAAATATAAGCAAAGAGAGTCCTATTGTAGTAATACTAAACATCAATGTTTAATTTTGACTTGGATATGTCTAAACCTGTGTTACAGGTATCAGAATATAGTGAATATAATCCACTTGATCTGTTCTCTGGATCCAAGGACAGAATACATAAAGCTATCAGGGATCTCTTCTCAACCCCGCAGAATAACTTCCGTGTATTCTTGAATGGTTCTCAAATATTTGGGGGCTTAGGTGGTGGTGCAGACAGTACCGATTTTGTGACTCGGGGAAAATTTGAAGATGCACTCAAGTGTGTTATTCAGGGAGGTGATGGCTTGCGCACAATGAGTTTTCTACTGCTTGTTGCTGAGACAGTTCATAAATCTGGAGTGTTGGATCGGCTCCTTGAGGTCCAGAAACTTGATAATCTTGACATTGATGGGGCTATCCATGCGTATTATGACATTATTTCGGAGCCTTGCAGGGTATGTAGAGCATCCGGTAAAGAAAAAATGTCACAGAGATATCTTTCATTGCATTCCATCTCTTTGGATGAAAGCTTGAAGATTGTGAAGGATTTTTTGATAGCTGCTACTGCAAAGGACTGCAGTTTGATGATTAGTTTTAGACCAAGGAAAGATGGGAATCCAGGATCTCCATATAATAATTTGTATCTAGATTCAACCAACCAATTTTTTGATTACAAGGTACAGAGCCTCTTATCATTTTGTTCCGACTGATTTTCATTTTTTACAAATTTTCTTCTCGTAATTTAATACCATTTCTTAACAGCTAGAGCACGTAAATATCTTATTTGAGTTGCATTTTCCTAGGTGAAATCCCCTGTGGGGGAAATCCTTCCTTTTGACATTAATATCTTATTTGAGTTTCATTTTCCTAGGTGAATTTCATTGACCTGGATTTGAAACAGTTGAAGAAAATGGAAGAATATTATGAGTTGGATAAAAAAATAGTAAGCTACTACAATCAAATGGTGGAAACTGAGGAAAGACAAAAGAAAAATACAAGCACAATGGCTCTAAAAACTGCAAATTGAGATTTGTTGCTGTGCCATGGAAGATACTTTACTTCAAATTATGAGTAAGTGCAAGTCGGTTGATATATAGTATTTTCTGTAAATTATTGTTGTTAATAGCTGTATTTGTTTGTATACTTCGTGGCTTTTAGCCATTATTTCTTTATTTCCTTTGTTTCTATGAAGTTTTTGATTTGCAAGGTTTGTAATATAAGCAAGTTATTCCCATCCCTCTTCCCCTCCTTTTTCTTTGTGCCAATGATTTATCATATATAAGCTTTATCTTAGTGTTTGCATGTGGGGTTTGGTTGGGGAAGGGCTTTGTTTGTTTTGAAGAATGATGAAATTCTTTTCTTTGTTCTTTTTTCTTTTTTTAATAACTGGTTTGAAATATATCCTGGACTGCCGCAGCATGCATCATCAGTCCATGCAAATCTTTCATTTCTAGAATAGATTAAGCTACGGTAATTTTTATACTGCAAGTCTGCAAATGTTCGTGGGCATGTCCTAATTTTGTTTGAACTTACCATTCATTAGGAGGCAAATGCATTCAATTTAGATTGAGTTATGCATATTTACTGCAACTTTTTTATTGTATTAGCATAAACATGGCATGCTGCTTTAGTCCTCACATAGTTTTGTAGAGGCACGTAATCAGTGTTTCATGTTGTTAATAAAGCTCATGAAGACTAACGAGGGAAGTAGAGAATGTGATTAAAAAAAAAAAACCGTTGTATAAGATTGAGAAGTTTAATTGGAAATGAGGAGAAACTGTTGTATCAACTAACTTCAATGTGATTCCATCAAAAACCCACATGGCCTATTAATTTAGACAGCTGGATTTTCAAATTGTGGTATTAGTACTACTATAAAGAAAAACAAAGGACCAGGGCATCCATGGTGTTTTCTAACTGATATTTTAGGGAATCAATGAATTATCTAAGTTTGAACAAGCGATTTCTTGCATAGGCATTAATCTAAATTTCCAGTTTTTATCATCAGAATTCTTTTTGCGCTTGCTTTATGCTTCCTTATAGTTCTTCATATTTTTCAAGTTTTCCATTGTTGGTGCAGATTTATATTTTGATATCCTTTAATAAATTGTCAGGTAAACGTAAGGATCTTACAGTTTTGATTTCAACAATGGAACCAAACACATTTAGTTTTGAGCAGTAACTTATGACATTTTCCACTTGTCTGATGTACAAAGAGTGATTTGGAGTTCGTTTTTGTAACTACATTGCCAAACCACGAACATTCAAAAGAAATGACTTGGAAGAATCAATGAACCTGATGCTGGAACATGTTTCTAGACCAGGTGGTAAGACTAATATGGAAGGCTCTGTGAACTCTGGTTGTTCAGCTTTGATATTTTGATCAGCATATATGTGGAATATAAAGGCCGTGGGTTGGCTACATCATGTGCTGAACAATGAGCTCCTGAGCTGTCTATAGGTCTATCTCTCTCTCTCTCTCTCTCTCTCTCTCTCTCCCTCTCTGTTTGTTTGTGTGGATCTAATCCTGTTAAAGTTGATGATTCAAGTACGGGGAAGAAGGAATTAATACGTTCCAGAAGTGGGTCAAGTTTGCCCTCAACTGATCCCACTAAAGCTGAATTGAGAAACTGATTGCCATTACTATATCCCAATACATTGCATAATGTCAGGTCTTCTTTATTTTCTTGGAGACATCCTGAGCTAAAACCTCATTTGTTGGTTTGTTCAAAATCTTTGTTTTCTTCAGTGAATCAGCATGTTACTTCTAGTAAAATTTGCTACAAGCTGACACACCTGTGTGTACAAACAGGCGAATGGGCAAGCTTGTCAGAGTCAGGCAGGCCTGCAACATTTTAACTTTGCTATAAAATGTCTCATTTCTTTTAAGATAAAGAGGATTTGCATTGTAGAAAGGTGTGTTTTTCTTCCTACTAAAACTATAAGTAATTGTTCGCATATATCATAATTTTTCTGTGAAGAGGATTTTTCAAATGAGTATGAAAGGTGCTTTGATGTTTGTTTTGTTAAATCTCTGGAGTTAATTTTCAATTAGCTAGTATTAATAAATTAGTTTACTTATTAAGCCACACGAGGTTTGTTGTTTTGTTTAATCTGCATGCTTTAGTTGTTTCTCAAAAAAATTAATTCCCGAATCGAAAAATGTCTAAGAGAAATGATTGCAACAAGCAAATTAATTGATTTCTATAACTGGACAAGCAGTTTCTACTCTTTCCTTCATTTTAATACCGTTCATCATTTCAGGGACTATGGAAGCGAACGGAGGGGTGTAAACCATCAAAGTCAGCCTATGGAAGTTTCAATAACTGATAATTTTGATAATTTTCATCAAAAATCAGCCTTGAGAACTTGACAGAGACTTGATGAATTTCGAAGGTCTACTGAGCTTTTGATTTACAAACATTGATGAGTACCCTTATTTTTTGTTTTGTAAGCAGAAACTTCGTGAGCACCTTATTTTTAAGGTACAGGCAACATCGACTGTATATATAACTAATCTACTGGTGTATTGATCATTTGCAAAACTTCCTTTGTGTCATTAATTCGTAAAATGTACTCTGAGGAACTGGTGAATTTGGGTTTGCAATTTACCTTGGCTGTCTCATTATTTTATTGTGCTATCAGTTCCCAGTTTTTGCTGTTCCTCTAGAAGGTGTGTTTTGTTTGCCTTCAGTAACTTCGATTTGGTGTGTGTTCTTAAGCTAGAAAAGTCGTTAATATCGTTAACCTTGCCTTCAACAACTAATTCATAGAAGAAGAGGTAACTTGTTTTGAACGTGAAGAAAGAAGTTGAACAATTCGTTGGCAATCTCAAAGCTATTCAAGCTGCGCGCGCTTGAGGATGCAGAGCAAATGCAATGTCTTCCCTTACTGGGTTTCTTTCTTTCCTCTAAATATACTTCACGAGGCCCATTAGTCTCTTGGATATAGAACTTAGTGCAACAAGCCTTTGGTCCAATATCCATTTTTTTATTTCTTGCAGCATTGGTCTCATGTTTGTGTGCTTGGGCGTGGTCTTGGAAATTGCCCAATGAATTATTGGCTTCTTTGAGTTCCTAAGACCATCTCCAACCATTGGGGTGGAAACCCAAATTTTCATTTTGAGTATAAAATTCTTCTTCAACTCATGTATTTTGGAGGATGGAAATTTGAAAAATGTCAAATTTTAGGTGAAATTCCAGTCCAAGTTTTGCGTGAACTGATTTTTTATGTGGAGCCTAAAGCTTAGCTTGGTAGCCCATATGAAGAAGAAAAAGTGATGGGCCCTGCGTGACAGCTTTGCTGTATGGCCAGCAGATTTGTGCTTGACAGCTGGCAGCTCCAGCAAAGGTAATTCCAACAGCTGAATTCAAAAGCTGTGCTTTTTTTTCTTTTTCTTTTTTCACTCCAACGGCTATATTTTGCATCAACAATTAGGATTAATATTAGGCAATCTAAACGGTAAAATTTCATATATAATGGCTCAAATTTAAATTCAATGGTCAAAATAATATTTATAATTAATCTAAATTAGATCTAACCCCAAAACTTATTCCAAACTCTATAAATAGCCATTAATTTTGTAAATAATTCTCCAATTTTTTTTTTTCTTTTCTCCATTTATTATATTTTTTCATTCTACTGTCATTCTTATTGAGAATGGCCCCAAAACGTATGGTGAAGGTCATCATCATCATCAGAATTGTTGAGCATATTGCTCCAACAAAAACGTATGGTGATGAATGGCCATTTTAACCCTCTATTGATGAAGGTCATCATCATCATAATCATCATTGAAGAAATTTTGTATAGCCTTCCTATGTGAATTCATTGTAAGAAGGAGAATGAGATTGAAGGAGATTGTGTGGTCAATTCGGTAGAATAACACTTCTTAAATAGGAAGAGAATGAGATGACCTACATGTTTGAAAATAATTTAATGAAGATAGGAAAAGATAAAGGAATCCAATAAAGTGAGATGAACAAAGATGAGCAATGGTTCATAACATGATTTAAACAAGACAATAAGAGATGAGAAATAGTTTAGAAAATAATTGAATGAAGATAGGAAAAGATAGGGAATGATAAGGGAATCCAATAAAGTGAGATGGACAAAGCTGAGCAATAGTTCAGAACATGATTGAAACAAGACAATAGAGGATGGGAAATGGTTTAGAAAATAATTGAAGAACACAAGTGGAGGTGGGCAAAAGTTTAGAACATTATTGAAGGAGGATAAAGGAATCCAATGAAGTAAAAGTAAAAGTAAAAATGGAAGACAATTATGGCAGTGGCTTCAATGAAGGGTTCGAATTATTCCGGGCATACGCAAAAGTAGCAGTTCCAGGTATTGCTACCACTTTTTAAAAAATTGTGTGGTTCCATTGTTTTTAATATAAATCATGTGCTACTTGTTTTTACTTTCAAAGTCCATGAAATAAAATGTTGTTGTACTTCTTTTTATTTTTAAGTGAAATTCTATGTTTTGGAATTTTAATTTTGGGTTAATTACTGTAGATGTCCGTGAACTATGGCCCCAGTTGCAATTAGGTCCGTGAACTAATTTTTGTGGCAATTACATCCTTTAATTAGACAATTAGTTGCAATTGGGTCCTACCGTCCAATTCTGTCAATTTATCCGTTAAAATGAGGGGTAAAAGCGTCCTTTCGAGTTAAATAAATAATAATAATAAATAATATACAGTTTGTAAAACAGAAAAGAAAAACTAAAAAAACTGAATAATAATAATAATAATAAAATAAATAAATAAACTTAAAAATAAAAAATCCAAATCCAAATTCCTCTCTCTCTCAGCTCTTCCTCTCTGTCTCTCCCTCTCTGGCGCCCTTAGTTTTGGGTTATTAATTTCCAATTGCAATTGCAATTGCAGGTTTTATTTTTAAGTTTTTTTTTTCACCTTCGTCTCTCTCTCTCTCTCTAGACTTGGTGCGGATGGATATGTGGGTTACAGCAGGCGAAGAACTTGGTGACGAAGACGATGGCGTGGCCTTGACGAAGAGGGTGGTGTGGCCTTGGCAACGAAGACGAAGATGACGAATCTAGTGTGGGGCTCGTCAGATCTGGAGAGAGGGAGGTTGGCTAGTGTTGGGGTGGGGCTGGGTTTTATATTTTCTGGGGCAAAGGGGTGGGGCTGGATCTATGGTTGGGGTGGGAATGGGTGTCGGGTTTGGAGGGAGTTGGGGGCTGGGCGAGAGCGGAAGGTAGAGGTCATTTATGTCGAGGCTGGGTTTTGGCTCTCTCGGTGAACCTCTCTCTCTCTCTAGGTTTTGGCTATACTCTTTCCTTGATTGAGTTCTCAAATTAAGTATTGATGTACAAAATTTAATAGCCACTATTTTCTTCAATTAATTAATCAATGGCTATTTTATATACATGAACTGAGCAGAGGAGAAAGAAAAACATTTGATAGGTAGGTGGTGGTCGGTCGACGATGGTTTGGAGACAGAGCGAAAGAGAGGGAGAGACAGCGAAAGAGAGAGGGAGAGACAGAGCGAAAGGACGCTTTTACCCCTCACTTTGACAGATAAATTGACAGAGTTGGACGGTAGGACCCAATTGCAACTAATTGTCTAATTAAAGGATGTTATTGCCACAAAAATTAGTTCACGGACCCAATTGCAACTGGGGCCATAGTTCATGAACGTCTACAGTAATTAACCCTTTAATTTTTTTAGGTTAAAATGTTTAGAAAATTAAATCACGAATGTTGAAACAAAAATAATATCAAGAAAAATTGGCAAGAAAAAATATTTATGGGTTAATCATTCTTAAACAATTTAATAAAGTTGCGGACTCAAACTATGAGTTTGTAAAGTCAGGAGGAAAAAAAATTTTTGAGTCCTGAAAATACATGAATAGTTGTATTTTGGAGGGTAGAAATTTGAGTTTAGCTCCAACATGATTGGAGATGGTCTAATGATTCAGGATTTCTATCTCCTCATCCTCTGGCTTCTAACGTTTAAGGGAAAAAAGGACAAAAAAAATATACAGTTCAATAAGTTACGTTTGAAGAGAAAAAATATTGACGCATAATTAAAATTGCATACGGGACCAATGAATCATAAGGAGTATTTTCAGTGATGACTGACTAAACCACTTGAGTTTCCTTCTAATATGATGCCTACTGATCTACTCTGAGTTTGGCATAAAAGCTCTTTTGAATTCAATAAAGAACCATTATTGCTAAGCAAATCCTACCAAGAGCAGCCTTACGAACAGCAATTCAAAACTCAAAAAATCTCAGACTAATGCCAATCAGCAATTCCATTTGCCTACAGAGAGGTACTGTCTGCCGCGCGAATCTCACGGCCTGGGGTTCCGGGCCGAGGGGATTCGCGTTAACACGCGGTTTCCTGCTTTTGGACGGGGTGCGTTTGTGCGCGGGCGTGCCAGCACGGTCTACCGTGCGTCGAGATGTTTGGAGCGTGTGAAAGTGTTTAGATGGTGCGCCTGTCTGAACTCGTCTTCTAATCAAACGATTGTAGCCGAGAGAGGAACTAGTCTCGGCTGTAAGGTTCACGGCCTGAACT
Organism: Prunus kanzakura; assembly: GCA_020521455.1. Taxonomy (NCBI): domain Eukaryota; kingdom Viridiplantae; phylum Streptophyta; class Magnoliopsida; order Rosales; family Rosaceae; genus Prunus; species Prunus kanzakura. The sequence goes on from BPUM01000447.1 coordinate 24,940, forward strand.
ACAAGGCCGTTGAATGGTGGTGTTTGGTGGGTTTTAGGGCGGTGCTCCGGTGCGCTACTCGATGAGCGGCGGTCGTATGATATATGGGGTGAGTGAGCGAACAACAAGGGTGGTGCTCCGGCGCCTTGAAAATCAAGGGTCGTTTGATATATTGATGAATGGATTTTCCTTACAAACTAACACTACTCCTAGAAAAGTAAGTAAAGATATTGAAAGTGCATTACAGGAAAATATAAGTTGCTCCGTGGGAGGCTTTTGTTTGGTGTTTGAACCCTTTGAAAGTAGTCCTGAGTCTTGTATTTATAGGCAAAGCTCCTGGAGGGGTAATCGAGGCTGAAAATCTGCATGGTGGAGCCTGATTATGCCAAGTGGGTAGTCTAATCGACATTTGGGATCGTGAAGTATGGTGGTGTGACTCCATGAATCCCGGTGAATCTCGGCCGCCGCCCTGATCGTGGGTTCTGCGCTTCTGGCCGTGGAGACGCATTTATTGCTCTGATAGCCAATTACCTAATCTCTCAAGCTACAAAGAGCTTTGTGAGAATGTTGGCGTCTAATCATTCTGACCTCTGTCACCAAATCCTGACTCCAATCACTTCCCACCTTTCCTTGTGCATTGAATGCTTATTTTTGGCCAGTGGGTTTGCTGCGATAAACAGAGACCTTGCTTCATTAAATGGAGCGTGGGACCCTGCTGTCACGTGATGATCTGACTTTAATGCCTTTGGCCGTGACCTTGTTCGATCTCGGCCTCGGCCTATGACTTTGGCCGAGATAACCATGCCTTGGTGATTTTTCTCGTTTCTCTGGAAAGCCAAACATCCTGACAAAACGCTGCGTTTCAGTTTGAGGCCGAGAAGAGAAGTTCCCCCGGCCAATTCATGGCCGTGATTTATTAGGCACAAACAGGTACATAAGTTTGAGCACGTACACTTGGAAAAAGAAGATTGAAGGTACCAGGTAAACTCGACATCAGAGCCGGTCCTGGGTTTTCTAAGGCCCAGGGCAAATTTTCTCAACTGTGCCCCTTTATATACAAATTAAACCAAAAAAAAATAATATATATCAACTAATTAATTTTATTAAAATTATAAGAATTTGCAAAAGATAAGGAAGAACACTTTGGGGCCTCATTAAAACCTTGTTTGGGGAAAACCCAATGGGACAAAACCCCAAACGAAGGAAAAAGAGTACCCCGGATTGTAAACATTGAATTAAAAAATGAAAACTACATATTTGAGTCTACATGCTTCCTCCCGAATCTCCGTAAGCATTTCTTGATTTGATCAATCTTCTTTTCATCCTCCACAACTAATCGAAGCAAATAATCATCACATGTACCTACAAAATAAAAATAGCAATGAAATCTGAACCACAAAACATCATTTAAAATGTCTTCTTGATGCACTTTTAGATGCAAAATCATCAATTATGCTATCATATTTAATGTTTTCTAACATATCCTTTTCAATGCATAATATCGCTAATCCATTTAGCCTATCTTGAGTCATGGTGGTCCGCAAGTAAGATTTCAATAATTTTAATTTAGAAAAACTTCTTTCAGCAGATGCAACAGTCACAGGTATAGTCAATAATATCCTATAAGCAACCATTACATTAGGAAACATATCCACACTCTTTACAAACTCAAGAATTTTAATGGATGTCCATGGTTTATCTGTTTCATATGCTTCTTTTGGTAACATCACTTGCAACACCTGTAATTCTGAAAATAAGAAAAAGTTAACAAAGATATGTATTACAATTTACAAAATTTATACATCTACATTCTATATGTATCTATATATATAAAAAAAAATTACCTTCAAAGAAAGGCACTAGTCTAGCTTGTGGATGATTTATTTTCCAACTCTATGTTGGAGAAGAGGAGAATCACCAAAAAAAAAAAAAAATTGCTTCAGTTCAGAGAAAAGGAGAATCACCCAAAAAAAATTGCATTCGTTGGGTTATGAACTGAGAAGGTTGAGGGTTTTTCCTTCTTCTTTTTGTGGCTAAAAAAGTCTGTTTTGATTTATTCCATAATTTGTTTATTTATTTTATATTATATTGTACAATTAATAAGGACTTTCTTACTCATTACATTTCTTGAGATTGAGTATATAGAGACTGATTGTGATTGATTGACTTCCCTTTTCATTGAGAAGTACAATCGGCAACTTCTTTTGTTTTTTTTTTATTTAATTTTTTTACACATATATACATAGGTTTAAAAAAAAAAATTTGGGCCCCCTTCAGCTGTGGGCCCCGGGCTGTAGCCCTGGTGGCCCTTGCCCAAGGCCGACTCTGCTCGACATGAAATCCTAGTACAATATCTACAAATATGAGTCGTGTATCCGATCTGCAGACATGCAGAAGAAAGAACAGGTAAGAAAGGTGATATTACCACACCCATTCTGCACTGAGTTATTTGTTATTTACACCAACACTCCCGAGTTTTTTGAATTTTTCACAAAATTCCTGATATTTCAGAAATTACACAAACATCCCTTGAAGTTTAAGATTTTAAATTATTTTCGCAAAACCATTGCAACTTATGAGTTCGATGTACTTGTTTCCTCTGCAAACACCTACACACATATCTTGGTGTCTCTATACTCAATGATTTGAGACCTTAACATCCACTATATTAGAGAAGATATTGCGTGTATTGGTCTTAGTGGAAGATTAATGTCCAATTGATATTCTATGACCAAAAACATTTTAGGATATGACTTGAGACCATGAGAAGTCTCAATGTATGTAATCTCATAACATAGTTCTCGTGCCCTCTTTCATATTCCTAGGACTATAGTTGTTTCACATTTCTTGAATAGCTTGGCCCTAAACTTAAATTTACTTTTCCATGATGACTCTTGAATACCTAAAATAGCATAGAAAGCTATTACGAACAAGAATAATAACAATTTGGGAGCTTCACTATTATACCCAAAATAGAGGCTGAAATTATAAATAAAAAATAAAATAAAAAACCTCAAATGGAATGCACTTTAGAAACACACCCAAAATCCATTTACTACATAAGAAATGGGTGTTGAAGTTCCTATAAATTACATGATTGCCACTGATTAACTTTAAAAAATCCCAATATAAAAAAATAAAAATAAAAAACCCAAAACAAGCCCAACCCATATTTTTTTAAAAAACCCAAACAATTTATTAAAAAAAAATTGCGAAAACAAGCAGGGGCTCTTCATAGAAGTACATTGTTAATACTATGTTATAGAACTATCTTATTAATACTACTATGTCATAGAAGTACATGTTACTACTATGTCATAGAAGTACATGTTAATACTCTGTTATAGAAGTATATTGTTAATACTCTGTCATAGAACTATTTTGTTAATACTCTGTCATAGAAGTACATTGTTAAACAAAAATGAGATCCATAACGTAAATAGTAACAAAAGATACATCGATCATCAAAGCTTAAAATACATTCCTCAAATCAACTAAAATCCGAAGAGAAACACATCATTGAAGCAAGCTGAGGCTTCGAGAGATGAGATGATCCGATTCGGTGAGCTGAGGCTTGTTCCCTTGAAAAAGTGTCAAAGCCAGCAATGGAGAGGAGACATAGACATCTGCACAATCCAAAAAGTCCAAAGAGAAAGATGATTTCAAAACAAGAAATGGAAGAACAAAAACCGAAAATTGGGGTTGAAGATGAAGATGAGAGACTAGAGCTCATGAAATAAGTTCTGATATGGCTTCAACGCCAAATAAAGGGATTATAATTCCAATTTTATGTTAAAAGGGTAATAAAAGTATTTCATATTATTAATTAAATTAAAAAATATACAGCTGTTGATTTTTGGGTTTTTTTGAGTATGTTTATAGTTTGTAAATAATATGATGTTTCTTTATAAGACTATGTTTAAGATTGTGTATATAATTAAATTTGTATAACAATTTCAACACAATTATCCATCAATGAAAGGCCTCCTAAGTGACATATATAGTTCAACAAGTGGCTCTAAAAGAAACTCCCTTGAGTAAATAAAGGTCAAGAAAAGTAGCATCCTGGTTTTAGCCTCACACGAGTCACATGGGCTTTACCAATTTATACTGAAAATACAACTAAATGAGCTTTTTTATATTATATATATTTTTTTTTCTTTTTTGGGTCATATATTTTACTTTGTTTCAAATCAGGTTTTAAAACAAACACAGATTTCGACATCATTTTTGTCCATGAAATTATTTTAATCCCTTGGGTAAAGGGGTAAGCACGTGTACTTGTCACCCAACGGCCCAAAGTACTAATTGTGCCAGCACTACCAGAATTACTTAACTATTTTTTCTCGTTTCCTCCTCCCCACGCTTAGACAAAGCCAACTTTAACGCAAGTAGAAAAATCCATCAAACCAGAGAGGGTGCGTGGAGTTTGAAATTAAATACTTGGCTTCGACTTCGAGGTTTTTGTTTTGACTCGGACTTTGACCACTTGCTCTCTATATGAACTGGACATGCAATAATAGCACTATACCATATCCAGCATTTCTTCTTAATATCACTTTCCTATCTCCCTTTTCCCGTTTTCTGAAGCTCAAATTAATGGCTGATGCGCTCATTTCCGTGCTGCTAGATCGCTTGGCCTCGACAACCTATGAATACATAGAAGGAGAGCTGAAACATGTTTTGAACGTGAAGGAAGATGTTAAGAAATTCACTGGGACTCTGGAAGTTATTCAAGCCGTGCTTGAGGATGCAGAGCAAAGGCAAGTGACGGAGGCTAGTGTCAAAATCTGGTTGGATAAGCTGAAAGATATATCCTACCAGATGGTGGATGTGCTGGATGAGTGGAACACAGACATTCTCAAACAACAAGTTGAGAAGCAAGAAAGAGAAGGTGATCCAAATGCTCTTGTTACAAAGAAGAAGGTACGTTTCTCTAGTTTCCCCCGTTGCTTTTGTTTTGGCAAATTCAGTCGGGTGATTCTTCGCCGTGACATTGCTTTGAAAATAGAAGATCTGAATGATAAGTTAACTGAGAATTATGAGGAAAGAAAAAAGAGTTAAATAATATGGTAGAATATTTTCTGATATATTTCATTCTCCAAAAGGAGGTATTTATAATACAGGTTACAAACCCTAGTAGGGTTTAATTAGGAAATAAGTGGAATCCTAATTACATAATATCTACACAAAGGAAAAATAAATAAAACCCAAATAGAATAGGATATGCTCTACTCGCCAACACTCCCCCTCAAGTTGGAGCAAAGACGTCACGCATGCCCAACTTGTCAAGCGAGTTGAGAAAGATACTTGTAGAAACAGCTTTCGTAAGAACATCAGCTAACTGATACTCTGAACGGATGAAGGGGAAGGACACAATCTCCGCATCCAACTTTTCTTTAATGAAATTTCGATCAACCTCCACATGCTTTGTACGGTCATGTTGTACAGGATTATGAGCAATTGCAATCGCAGCCGTATTGTCACAATATAAATCCATGGGTTTATTAGGCCCAAAACCAAGGTCTTTCAACAATCTCCTCAACCATAGTAACTCAGATACACCATGGGCCATTCCCCGATACTCAGCCTCAGCACTAGATCTAGACACCACATTTTGTTTCTTGCTCCTCCACGTAACAAGATTGCCACCCACAAACATAAAATATCCAGATGTCGAACGCCTATCTGTGGCTGAACTTGCCCAATCAGCATCTGTATACCCTTCTACATTTGTATGGCCATACTTGGAGAAAATTAACCCCTTGCCAGGAGTTACTTTCAGATACCTTAAAATACGAGTCACAGCTCCCATATGATCTACACTAAGAGAGTGCATAAACTGACTCACTATATTTACAGCATACGCAATATCCGGACGAGTATGAGCCAAATAAATCAATTTCCCTACAAGTCGTTGATAACGTTCTTTATCAGTCGGAACTTGATCTGGATATATCCCCAACTTATGATTCTGCTCACTAGGGGTATCAATCGGTTTACAATCCAACATTCCAGTTTCTGCAAGTAAATCCAAAACATACTTTCTTTGGGATAGAAAAATACCATGTTTAGATCTGGCAACTTCAATCCCAAGAAAATACTTTAAATCACCCAATGATTTCATCTCGAACTCGGAAGCCAGATACTTCTAAAGACTCTGTATCTCTACATGATCATCTCCAGTCACAATCATATCATCAACATAAATAATTAAAGCCGTCAATTTACCTTTATGACGCTTCAGAAACAAAGTATGATCAGAGTTACTTTGCACATACCCAAACTTCTTCATGGATGCAGCAAATCTTCCAAACCACGCTCTTGGAGACTGCTTTAATCCATACAAGGATTTCCGTAGCTTGCACACCACACCCTCCTTAGAAGTCACAGGGATACCCGGCGGAGGATCCATATATATTTCTTCCTTGAGATCACCATGGAGGAATGCATTCTTGACATCAAATTGTAGCAGCGGCCAGTCACGGTTAGCAGCTAAGGACAAGAGCACGCGCACAGTGTTGAGCTTTGCTACTGGAGCAAAAGTTTCCGTGTAATCCACTCCATAGGTCTGAGTATACCCTTTAGCTACCAATCTTGCCTTGTAACGGTCAATAGACCCATCAGCCTTGTGCTTCAAAGTAAACACCCATCTGCACCCAACTGCCTTTTTTCCTTTTGGTAGAGGAACAAGCTCCCAAGTGGCATTCATTTTCAAGGCTTCCATCTCAATATGCATTGCATCTACCCAATTTTGATAAGATAGAGCATCCTGCAACTTAGTTGGCACACATACACTAGATAATTGACACAAATATGATGCATATGACTTAGATAAACGATGAGTTGACATATAATGGTTAATGGGATATTTGGACTTGGCATGTATATCAGGAGAATATTGTACTTTAGGTTTTCCACGAGTAGTGCGTGGAGGCAAAGAATAATTAGACACATCACTAGAAAGTACCTCATTATCACGAGTTGATTGGGGCAGTGGCAGGGCAGAGGGGGGTCTTGTATCAATTTCATCTGTATGAGAGTTGCTAGTATCACTGCTACGTCCCTCTAATGAAGACTTAAAAAACTTCCAGATTTTCACCTGGCGACCGGTCGTCGCACTCAGGGCGACCGGTCGCTTTACTTGCATCGTTACCATCGTCGCTCGTCGAGGAAGGCGACCGGTCGCTTACTACCTCGCGATCGGTCGCTTCCTGTGTCTCAAAAATTCCTTCCAGGCAGGTTCGTTGGCGACCGGTCGCTTCTTCCATGCGACCGGTCTCTTCCTGTGTCTCGGAAATTCCTTCCAGGCAGATTCGTTGGCGACCGGTCGCTTCTTCCATGCGACCGGTCTCTTCCTGTGTCTCGGAAATTCCTTCCAGGCAGATTCGTTGGCGACCGGTCAATATGTCTGAGATATTTGGTCGTGAAAAGGAGCAGAATATTTTGATAACAAAGTTGTTGGGTGATAGTAGTGAGGCAGGGAAAGAGCTCCTTATCATCCCTATTGTAGGGATGAGAGGCATTGGAAAAACAACTTTAACCCAACTAGCCTATAATGATGACCGAGTCAAAACCCATTTTGATATGAGGAAATGGGTTTGTGTTTCAGACCCTTTTGATGAGATTAAGATTGCCAAAGATATTACTGGCGATGGCCCCATGAGTCCAAATCAGCTGGATTATGTCTTGCAACGTATGTCTGAATTAATCCAGGACAAAAGGTTTCTCCTTGTCTTGGATGATGTATGGACCGATGATCCTAAAAAGTGGGAACAATTAAAGGTACCATTAATCCAAAGTGGTGCTAAAGGCAGCAGAATACTGGTGACCACAAGAAAATTAGAGGTTGCTAATATGATGAGAGCAACAAGAAACATGATCAATCTAGGAGAGTTGAGTGATGAATATTGTTTGTCAATCTTCAATCACATGGCCTTTTCGGATAGGGATGTACAAGAGTTTGGAGATATCAGCAAGGAAATTGTAAAGAAGTGTAAAGGTTTGCCTCTTGCTGCAAAGACTTTAGGTAGTCTCATGCAGAATAAGACAAAAATGGGAGAATGGAAAGAAGTTTTGAATAGTAAGATATGGGATCTAGAGAAGGTCGAGCAAGAAGTTTTCCAACCCTTATTCCTAAGTTATTATGATTTGTCCCCAACAATTAAATCTTGCCTTTTATATTGTGCTACTTTTCCTAAAGATTACGAGTTTAAACGAGATGATTTGATTAAACTTTGGATGGCACAAGACTATGTTATTTCGAAAGGGAATAAAGAAAAAGGAACAACAGGTGTGCAGTTTTTGACAACTTAGCGGCACGATCTTTTTTCCAAGATTTTTATAAAGATCCTAACACTGGTACCATTACAGGTTGCAAAATGCATGATATTGTGCACGACTTCATTCAATTTCTCACCAAGAATGAGTGTTTGATTATAGATCACGCAGAGGGTGCTACTAGCGAATCAAAGGTATTAGGTGATAAGGTTCGCCATTTGACCTTAAGATATGTTCCCGAAGGTCCACTTGCTATCTCATCCTACAATTGCAAAAAGCTTCGCACGCTTGCAACTTTTGATTCAGGAATTACTACCATAGACCCAAATTTAATTTTACAATTGAAATGTCTTAGGACATTAAATTTGAGTGGTAATTGGATCAAAGAACTCTCAGAGGAGATTGGTGAATTGATACATTTGAGGCATATTGATTTGTCTCGCTGTAGGTATTTGGAGAAATTACCGGACACTATTTGTGGTTTGTACAATTTGTCCACCTTGAGCCTTCGTTTTTGCGCTAAACTTAAAAAACTGCCTGAAAACATGGGAAACTTGATTAATTTAAAGCATCTTTATGTTTTGGGTGGAGGTCTAGAGTCGTTGCCCAGAGGGATAAGGAGTTTAACAAGTTTACAAACATTAGATGTGTGTCGGTGTGGTGGCGACAACGATGAAGCATTCCAAATTGGGGATCTGAGAAAGTTGAACCTTGAGGGAAGTCTCAAAATAGAACTTGTGGGGGATGCGATAGATAAGAGCGAGGTTGAGAAAGCACAATTGTGGGACAAAAAGCTATTTCATCTCGCTGTTGATTTTGAAAGGCAGCCGAACAGTAGTAGTAGTAGTGTAGAAATACTGAATGCCTTACGACCGCACCCAGATTTGGAATCTCTAACGATTTGGCATCATAATGGCACCACGTGGCCCAATTGGATTCAGTCTTTACACAATTTGAGATTCCTTAGTGTTGGTTGGGTGACAAGGTGTGAACTTTGGCCTCTTGGGAAATTGGAGTGCCTTAAAACACTGACCCTATTACGTATGGATGGAGTGAGAAAGGTCGGTGTTGAATTTTTGGGATTAGAAGATCAAACCTCATTCAGAATCAGATCACCACCCCTGATATTTTTCCCAAAATTGAAACGACTAACTTTTCACTACATGTTGAATTGGGAAGAGTGGGAAGGTGTGGAAGAGTGGACGAAAGAGGATTCTGAAATTACAATCATGCCATGCCTTTCTGAGTTCACAATTCAAAGTTGCCCTTTACTAAAAGCACTGCCAGACTTCCTCTTCAAAACACCACTGCAGACTCTTGAGATCTTATACTCTAGGAGACTTTCAGAGCGTTACGAAGAAGGCAATGGAGAGTGGGCCAAGATTTCTGCTACGATCCCAAACATCTGCATACAAAGAAGGTAATTGAGCTCTAGCAATCTCTTATTTACATACTTATGTATGAATTCCAACTATGATCATATTTGTTTCCTTGAAAATCTTCAGATGATGGTGACTCGCAAGGCACATTTATGAAAACATCTGTCTCGGCGGCATATATAATCTTGAGATGGTGACTCGCTAGGTATTTTTCTTCCTACTAAAACTATAAGTAATTGTTTGCATATATGATATCATAATTTTTCTATGAAGAGGATTTTTCAAATGAGTATGAAAGGTGCTTTGATAATCTTCTTTAGGTGCTTTGATGTTTGTTTTGTTAAATCTCTGGAGTTAATTTTCAATTAGCTAGTATAATAAATTAATTTACTTGTTATGCCACACGAGGTTTGTTGTTTTGTTTAATCTGCAAGTATTAGCTTTAGTTGTTTCTCAAAAAATTTAATTCCCTCTAAGAGAAATGATTGCAAGAAGCAAATGAATTGATCAACTATGTATGTGTCATCATTTCAGGGACTCTATTGAAGCAAACAGAGTAATGTAAACCATCAAAAGTCAGCCTACGGAAGTTCCAATAACTGAAATTTTGATTATTTTCATCAAATGTCAGCCTTGAGAACTTGACAGAGACATGATGAATTTCGAAGGTCTACTGAGCTTTTGATTTACAAACATTGATGAGTGCTCTTATTTTTTGTTTTCGTAAGCAGAAACTTCGTGAACACCTTATTTTTTAAGGTACAAGCAATTCAGATTATCTACTTTGTATTGATCATTTGCAAAACTTCCTTTGTGTCATTAATTTGTAAGTTGTACTCTGAGATTCAGTCTCTAGTTTAGACTTTACCACGTCGCTTAGTGCTTCGAGAAACCCAAAATGTATTGGCAGCTATAGCAATTGGTTGAATTGCCTTCATTTTCTTTTGTATTTTCTGTTGATGAAGCTGGTGAATTTGATGAAAATTATGCTATAGCAAGTTTGTTCCTTCACTTCCAAGTACCTTATGCTTGTAAACCTTTTGCAATGTAACTCCGCCATTAGTCATAATTTATGATAGTTGATGATGTGACTGGTAAAGTTGTTAGGATTTGGGTTCCTAGTTTTTAGGGATTATTTCAAGTCGTGTATAATAATCCCTCCTATATTTTAGGGACAAGTTTGTTTTCTGTTTCTATCTTAGTCATGCACCACGATTCCACGATTCTAGGTTCTATAAAATCGTGGGTTGTTTGTTTTCATTCCTGTTTAGTTAGCCATATTTGCTCTTTGAATCTAATAAGAATTCTCCCAGCTATCAAGTGTGATCAGACTTTGCATTTACAAAGCTCTTTGTCTTCTTTTGGTTCTAAGTATCAGAGCTCCATCACATGGCCTGATCGAAAGCTTGCAAAACAGTTACTATAGCATGAAGGAACAAAGACATGACATCCGAAAGCAATTTCGTGCAGCCTGCCATCCCAAGGTTCGATGGACACTATGATCATTGGAGTATACTTATGGAGAATTTCCTACGTTCCAAGGAATATTGGAGCTTGGTGGAGATGGGGATCGCTGCAGCAGCAGTAGAGATGGATCCTGATGAGTCACAGAAGAAAGTGTTGAAGTGAGTCTCCTAATTAATCAAGGAGATTTATTTCCTTGATTAATTAGGGGATTAACTTTCTTATTTTATAGATTTATTTCCTTTGGTTAATTAAGGGATTTACTTTCCTATTTTATATAGTTGTTAAATCATTGTATAATTAGGAGATACTTTCCTAATCCTTTACTGGATCTAATTCCTTGTAAAGCACTCATGTAAACTCTTATATATACCTCCTTATGGAGAAGAATAAAATAAGAACCTAACATATTCAAAACCATATTCATATTTTAGCATGGTATCAGAGCAATCGATCCTCGGTTGTCTCTAAATTCTCATATCAAAATTTCTCCTCCCCTCCTCTTCAAGGGGGGGAGGGGGAGTGAAAAAGGATTTGTTTCTCTTTATCATGGAGATTTTACCTCTTTCTTGACTCCGACATACCCTTCTCTTCAGGGGGAGAAAAGAATTGAAGAGAAGTTTCTGTGTTCTTAAGCCGTGTTCACAGGGTTTCTGTGTCCTTTAGCCGTGTTCACAGGGTTTCTGTGTTCTTAAGCCGTGTTCACAGGGTTTCTGTGTCCTTTAGCCGTGTTCACAGGGTTTCTGTGTCCTTTAGCCGTGTTCACAGGGTTTCTGTGTCCTTTAGCCGTGTTCACAGGGTTTCTGTGTTCTTTACATTCCTCGTATCATATTCTTCATATCCTCGTATCGAATTTTCTTGAAATACAAATCGTATTCCTCGTATCGAATTTCCTCGTATCGTATTCCTCATATCTTCGTATCCTAAATCAAATTCCTTGTTCAGATTCAGATTTTCATACCCACATCCTCATATACTCTTATCTTGAAACCCTAAACACACCTTTTTTCTCTTATTCTTAAATCCTTCCGCTGCCATGGATATCGTTTCCCAACCCGAATCCGAATCCGAATTCAAATCCCTCAAATCTAAAGTCCTCAAATGCCTTATCTCAAATTTCTCATACTCAAATCAAATCAAATCATATCAAATCAAATCAAATCATATCAAATCATATCATATCATATCAAATTCCTCAAATCTTATACACATACCTCTCAAATCCAATTCCTACATCAAATTCCTCAAATCAAATTCCTCAAATCAAATTCCCTCACATTCTCATATCACATCTTACTTCTGCTGCGATGTCAGGAATCCCTACGATTCTCCCTCTTATTGCAGACTCAAAACGACCGGTCGCCTGAAGCAAACGACCGGACGCCCGAAGCAAACGACCGGTCGCCAGAAGCAAACGACCGGTCGCCCGAAGCAAACGACCGGATTGCATGGATTATCGACTTGGGTGCTACGAATTTCGTGACTCACTTACCAAGTTGGGCATTTGTGACGTATATGCACCAACTTGAGGAGGAGTGTTGAAGTGAGTCTCCTAATTAATCAAGGAGATTTATTTCCTTGATTAATTAGGGGATTTACTTTCTTATTTTATAGATTTATTTCCTTTGGTTAATTAAGGGATTTACTTTCCTATTTTATATAGTTGTCAAATCATTGTATAATTAGGAGATACTTTCCTAATCCTTTACTGTATCTAATTCCTTGTAAAGCACTCATGTAACCTCCTTATGGAGAAGAATAAAATAAGAACCTAACATATTCAAAACCATATTCATATTTTAGCAGAAAGTAATTGATGATCAGAAGTTGAAAGACCTGAAGGCTAAGAACTACCTGTTCCAAGCCATTGATCGATCAATCCTTGAGACAATTCTGAATAAGGATACTGCGAAGGACATATGGGATTCTTTGAAACAGAAGTATCAAGGGACAGCACGTGTCAAGTGTGCCCAATTGCAAGCTCTTCGCAAAGAGTTTGAAGTGCTGCACATGAAGGTTGGAGAATCAGTCAACGACTATTTTGGAAGAACTCTCACCATAGCCAACAAGATGAGAATTCACGGAGAGAAGATGGATGATGTGGAAATTATTGAGAAGATTTTGAGGTCCACGACTTCAAAGTATGACTACGTTGTATGTTCAATTGAGGAGTGTAATGATTTGGATACTTTGTCCATCGAACGAACTTCAAAGTATGACTACGTTGTATGTTCAATTGAGGAGTGTAATGATTTGGATACTTTGTCCATCGAACGAACTTCAAAGTAGTCTTTTGGTGCATGGACAAAGGATCAGCCGGCATGTTGTGGATGAACAAGCTCTTCAAATCACTCATGGAGCTCAGCTCTCAAGTGTAATCAGACTTTGCATTTACAAAGCTATTTGTCTTCTTTTGGTTATAACAGTGACCACACATTAGTCTAGCATGGGATGTGTGTGTGTGCCCGCACATGGTAAATTCTGCATTTATTGCATATCAGAGGTCATAGGTGACCCAATTAACAACCCTTCCGACTGGCATTTACTTCTAGCCAACTATTGACACTGTCTAACAGAGAACATTTTATATATAGCATCTTTGGATCTATTCTTTCTTTGTTATTAGCTTGTTCCAGTTTGCTTTCTATCATTATTGCTTTATTATGTCCAAGGTTCCATCTCTTATCTAGTTTTTTCTCTGCTATGTAATTAGTTATTGGCGTACCATTTTCTGTGGAGTCTTTCACTGACACACTGCAATACTTAAGATGAAATTTATATTTTCTGAGCGCACAAGCACGAAACAAAATCTGACCTTTACTCTTTTCTTCTGTTGCAGTAAACTGTAGTGTCGGTGGAACTGCTATGTTCCAAGTGTAGGAAGAAGTTGATGAAGTTAATAGCAACGGTAGAAGGGATAACTTCGATTGTCCTTGACCCATCGAAAAATACGGTGACAGTAACTGGGGATGCCGATCAGTAAAGGTTATCAAGAAGGTGAGAAAATTCAGAAAATCTGCTTCAGTTGTGTGTATAGGTCCTCCACCTCCACAGAGTGAGAAGAAGGATGAGAAGTGATGGGCATATTTTATATCATATATTTAATCCCATTCTTAGTGTATTTTGGTTGATATTTTGGAAGAATTTTGATACTTTGAATTATATTTCCAATACAGGACTCTCGACTTCATCTGGAGCAAAACGTAATCAAATGGACAAATTTTGGAGTAATTCCAGTTGGAGGACGTTCGTGAGTCACTTGGCTTGATTGTATCAAAATTTCAGACTTTTCTACTGAGCGGTAATTTTCTGGCGATAAAATAAAGGAGCAGTGCGCGGTGCTGGAATAGTGACGTGTTGGGCTTTTATTACGTTTTGGAGCCCAAGATGACCTCGGATGGGTTCGTGGCCTTCTGGAGAAGTGTTCAGAACGTTTTTATCTTTAAATCAAGCTATCTTGGGCCGGATTTGGAGGAGATTTGTGGCCAAAACGTGGCTGGACAGATTGTTGGCAGATTCTCCTAGTCCAATTTGGACTTTATTTCCTAGTTTTATTTTTATTTTAACCTAGTTTTCTTGTGGGGATTAGGAGCAGAGTTTTAGGAGGTATTTAAACTATTTTTCACAGCAAATTTAGGACTTCTCTTTTGGCTTTTGGACAGAGACTTTTGCTAGGGTTTTAGGAAGAGCTTCTACTTCCAGGTGTTTTTATTCTTATTCATTCGAATGATATTTTCTTGGATTTTAGTTATGATTATGCGTAACTAATTCCTTTTTGCTAGGGAGAGGCCATAAGCCTTAGCATGAATATGTAATTTTATTAATTTGCTTATGAATGGATGCATGTTTGCTTTGAATTATTAATCACTGTGTTTGAAACTATCTATCTATTTTAATGACTGATCACCATTAGGATATTTAGACAAGTAATTTGATGCAATTTCTGTTGGAACATCACCCTGAAATTGAGGAGGGCTTCTTGTGATTAGTAATTGTAAGTTCACTTAAGGCGAACATCACGCTCTTAAGGGTTGCATGGTTTTTCAAAGGGTTTTCACAAAGCTTAATGAGTCTTGCATGTTTATATTTGATCTGAACATCACAGACGGATTGCATGTTAGATATACGTTTTCGCTTGAACATCACAAGGAAAATATGCATTAGGAAAACCTAACCTTCAAAGCATATATGTGGAAATTCATAAGTAACTGATAGAATTGCATAGGATTGTGATGGCGACGGCTAAACCCTAGTTTCTCTCTATATTGTTAATTTTGAAAACATTTTTATTCTCTGCTATTATTACCTCCCAACTTTCAGATTTCTTTTATTGTCAAGTTAATCTTTTCAAATTCATAAATTTCACATCTTTGATAAAATCTATTTAGTTATTAATTAAGAGTTAGTTTAATTACAAATTAGTCAAACAATCTTTGGGGACAACGACCTTGCATGAGCATCTATACTACAATATCCTTGTATTCTTGCAAGTATTTTAAGGGATTTTAACCCTGTTTGCGCAGGTACTAAAAATCCTATCAAGAAGAAAGACCTTGTTCCTTTCAACACCAAAGACATGTCAGAGATGGTGCGATATCTGGTATGTGGTTGTTAAAGATGGTTACAATTATTGTTCCATAATGTATCATCCAGAAACTTGTATGAATAATACCCAGTTGTATTTATTTCATGTTAAATTCACTCATTTCTGAGTTAATAATAGCATATCTGGCCTTGCTGCCTGTGCAAACTGCAATCCACTCATTTTAAAAACAAAGCTTGTGCTATATTCGTAGTTTCCATCATGCCAAATTAGTTATGAGCCTCCAACCTTACCACTGATCCGGTACTTTGCTCAAATACATACATACACAGAACCTGAAATAATAGAGGCACAAAAAAACTAACGTAGAACTGAAATTAGAGAAATGAAAAAGCATTTGTGGATCTACGGCAATCACTTACAATTCACCCTCTGAAAATGGGTGATTGGCGTGGAGTTGGAAATGGGTTGGAGAGAGTGTAGTAAAAAAAGCAAATAAGAAGATAATGTAATAAATAAAAAGTAAAAAACCAGGTTGAGGAAAAGTGCAAGTGGAAAATTAGTCAAAAGATAATGGCTCTTGAAATCATGAAAGAAGTCTGTGTGGTTCTAGGTAGCTTCTTCAAAGTTGTTCAACTCCAATTACTTTCCTCAAAGATGGCTGCACTTTCCAGCGCACCAGCACTACTTCATTGTCTTTTTCAGATTCTGCCATTACTATTTTCTCTCATTGTGATTCTGACTTCCATTATCTTATTCTGACTCTTTTTGGAAGGGAACTATAAAACACCTTCGAGGTTTTAAGTAGTTTTTACAAAATCCACTTTTATTTGATTGTTCGTCCAAAAATTGATAATTTTATTTATATAAAAATTTATGCAAATGACAAAGTTAGGCTAAATTGACAATGGTGTGATAATTCAAGGGCAAATAGGCACATACCGAAAACAAAATTTAGACATCAATCAATCAACCCCAACATCTTGACAAGTCGTTGTCGTTAATCTTGTCTTGTATGATAAGGTCAAGAACGACAGGCTGGCACAGCAGTGGGACTTGGACTTTGCTTTGAAGACTTACTAAGCATATAAACTGGGCATAAGAAAGGGAACACCACAACACAAACAATCATCCTGCAATCAGTTCTTGTTCATAAACACTGCTGCCAACCATTTTCTAAAGCTCAAAATAATGGCTGATGCGCTCATTTCCGTGCTGCTAGAACGGTTGGCCTCGACAACCTATGAATACATAGAAGAAGGGGTGAAACAAGTTTTGAACGTGAAGGAAGATGTAAAGAAATTCGCTCGGACTCTCCGAGTTATTCAAGCTGTGCTTGAGGATGCAGAGCAACGCCAAGTCACGGATCCAGCTGTTAAAATCTGGTTGGATGAGCTAAAAGATATATCCTACCAGATGGTGGATGTGCTGGATGAGTGGAACACAGACATTCTCAAACAACAAGTTGAGAAGCAAGAAAGAGAAGGTGATCCAAATGCTCTTGTTACAAAGAAGAAGGTACGTTTCTCTAGTTTCTCCCGTTGCTTTTATTTTGGCAAAGTCAATCGAGTGATTCTTCGCCGTGACATTTCTCTCAAAATAAAAGATCTGAATGATAAGTTAACTGAGATTTATGAGGAAAGAAAAAAATACCAATTTCTACGAAAAGAATTAGGCATAATTCAACAACCTCAACAACCTCAACGACCTCAAACTGCATCTTATGTCAATATGTCTGAGATATTTGGTCGTGAAAAGGAGCAGAATATTTTGATAACAAAGTTGTTGAGTGTTAGTAGTGAGGAAGGGAAGGGGCTCCTTATCATCCCTATTGTAGGGATGGGAGGCATGGGTAAGACCACTTTGACCCAACTAGCCTATAATGATGGCCGAGTTGAATCTCATTTTCAGATCAGAAAGTGGGTTTGTGTGTCAGACCCTTTTGATGAGATTAAGATTGCCAAAGGCATTATTGGTAAAGACGCCCCAAATTCAAATGAGTTGAATGTGGTCTTGGAATGTATGTATGAATCCATCAAGGGCAAAAAGTTTCTCCTCGTCTTGGATGATGTATGGACCGATGATCCTAAAAAGTGGGAACAATTAAAGGAACCATTAATCCAAAGTGGTGCTAAAGGCAGCAGAATATTGGTCACCACAAGAAAACTAGAGGTTGCTAATATGATGAGAGCAACAAGACACATGATCAATCTGGGAGAGTTGAGTGATGAATATTGTTTGTCAATCTTCAATCATATGGCCTTTTCTGCTGGGGATGTAGATGAGGCATTTGGGGATATAAGTGAGAAAATTGTAAGGAAGTGTAAAGGTTTGCCTCTTGCTGCAAAGACTTTAGGTAGTCTCATGCAGAATAAGAGAAGAATGAGAGAATGGAAAGAGGTTTTGAATAGTAAGATATGGGATCTAGAGAAGGTCGAGCAAGAAGTTTTCCAACCCTTATTCCTAAGTTATTATGATTTGTCCCCAACAATTAAATCTTGCCTTTTATATTGTGCTACTTTTCCTAAAGATTACAAGTTTAAACGAGATGATTTGATTAAACTTTGGATGGCACAAGACTATGTTATTTCGAAAGGGAATAAAGAAAAGGGAACAACGGGTGATGCAGTTTTTGACAACTTAGTGGCCCGTTCATTTTTCCAGGATTTTGATGAAGATCTTAATGCTGGTACAATTACAAGTTGCAAAATGCATGATATTGTGCATGACTTTGTGCAATTTCTCACCAAGAATGAGTGTTTGATTATGGATCACGCTGAGGGTGCTACTAGCGAACCAAAGGTATTAGGTGATAAGGTTCGCCATTTGACCTTAAGATATGTTCCTGAAGGTCCACTTGCTATCTCATCTTACAATTACAAAAATCTTCGCACGTTCGCAACTTTTGATTCAAGAATTACTACCATAGACCCAAATTTAATTTTACAATTGAAATGTCTTAGGACATTAAATTTGAGTCGTAATTCCATCAAAGAACTCCCAGAGAAGATTGGTGAATTGATACATTTGAGGCATATTGATTTGTCTTACAATCGTTATTTTGAGAAATTACCGGATAGTATTTGTGATTTGTACAATTTGTCCACCTTGTGCCTTCGTTTTTGCTCTGGACTTCAAAAACTGCCTGAAAACATGGGAAACTTGATTAACTTAAAGCATCTCTATGTTGTGGGGTGTGAACCTCTGGAGTTCTTGCTCAAAGGGATAGGGAGATTAACAAGTTTACAAACATTGGATGTGTGTCGGTGTGGCGGCGACAACGATGAAGCATTCCAAATTGGGGAATTGAGAAAGTTGAACCTTGAGGGAAGTCTGGCAATACGTGTGGGGGATGCGACAGATAAGAGCGAGGTTGAGAAAGCACAATTGTGGGACAAAAAGCTATTTCATCTCACCGTTTATTTTGAGCAGACGAACACTAGTAGTGGTGTAGAAATACTGAATGCCTTACGACCGCACCCAGAGTTGGAATCTTTAGAGATTTGGAATCATTATCGCACCACGTGGCCCAATTGGATTGAGTCTTTACGCAATTTGAGATTCCTTATTGTTAGGGAATTGCGAGGGGCTGAACTTTGGCCTCTTGGGAAATTGGAGTGCCTTGAAAGACTGGACCTATGGGACATGAAAGGATTGAGAAAGGTCGGTGTTGAATTTTTGGGATTAGAAGATCAAACCTCATTCAGAATCAGATCACCACCCCTGATATTATTCCCAAAATTGAAACAACTGAACTTTTTCGACATGTGGAATTGGGAAGAGTGGGAAGGCGTGGAAGAGTGGACGAAAGAGGATTCTGAAATTACAATCATGCCATGCCTTTCTGAGTTAACAATTGTGGGGTGCAAATTGCTAGAAGCACTGCCAGACTTCCTCTTCAAAACACCACTGCAGACTCTTGACATCACAGGCTCTCAGAGACTTTCAGAGCGTTACAAAGAAGGCAATGGAGAGTGGGCCAAGATTTCTGCTACGAACCCAAACATCCGCATACAAAGAAGGTAATTGAGCTCTAGCAATCTCTTATTTACGTACTTATGTATCAATTCCAACTATCATCATATTTGTTTCCTTCAAAATCTTCAGATTCTAGGCACATTTATGAAAACATCTGTCTCGGCGGCATATATAAGTAATTGTTCTATGAAGAGGATTTTTAAAATGAGTATGAAAGGTGCTTTGATGTTTGTTTTGTTAAATCTCTGGAGTTAATTTTCAATTAGCTAGTATTAATAAATTAATTTACTTGTTATGCCACACGAGGTTTGTTGTTTTGTTTAATCTGCAAGTATTAGCTTTAGTTATTTCTCAAAAAATTTAATTCGGGAATTGAGAAATGATTGCAAGAAGCAAATGAATTGATCAACTATGTATTTGTCATCATTTCAGGGACTCAATTGAAGCAAACAGATCTAGAGTGATGTAAACCATCAAAAGTCAGCCTACGGAAGTTCCAATAACTGAAATTTTGATTATTTCCATCACTGCCTTGACAGAGACATGGTGAATTTGGAAGGTCAACTGAGCTTGATGATTGCCCTGATTTTTTCTGTTTTGTAAGCAGAAACTTTGTGAACACCTTATATCTACTGGTGTATTGATCATTTGCAAAACTTCCTTTGTGTCATTAATTCGTAAAATGTACTATGACGAACTGGTGAATTTGGGTTTGCAATTTACCTTGGCTTTCTCTTGTTTTATTGTGTATCAGTTGCCAGTTTTTTGCTGTTCATCTAGAAGGTGTGTGTTTTGTTTGCCTTGGGTAACTTTGATTTGGAGTGTGTTCTTAAGCCAGAAAAGTTGTTAATTTAACCTTGCCTTCAACAACTAATTCATAGAAGAAGAGGTAACTTGTTTTCAACGTGAAGAAACAAGTTGAACAATTCGTTGCCAATCTCAAAGCTATTCAAGCTGCGTGCGCTTGAGGATGCAGAGCAAATGCAAGCAACGAAGGCCAGCGTATACAACTTTTTGCAACTTGTAAGGCCATCCCCAATGGGGGCTTTATTTGGGGCTTAACCACCACAGATCTCTCATATATGCAGCCCAATGCCAAAAAGGCATCCCCAATGGGAGAGATTTTGGGCTCTAAACTTTAAAGACCCGCCGGAGCTATCCTCAAATCTGTGGATACGGATGCAGCCCCTTCAGCCCGAGTGGTCCCCACATGAATCACTTTTTAATCTCCTCAATCGCCCAAGACGCGCAATTGCCCTCATACTCTCCTACCAAACCACATGCATGGGGCCCGCTAGCACATAAAAAAAAACTTATTTTTGTACTCTCCTTTTTTTCTACCGTTTCTTTTTCTTTTCAAATGAATGTCCTCATTTTTTATATAGAAATAAATTGCTAGTTTTTTTTTCTTTACTCTAATCACTTTTTTTAAAATCTTGTCTAAATTTTGATTTTTTAGGGTTGAAATGTTCACACACAAAAAACTAACATAACATAAACATTCATTAAAACATAATAAGTTAACAAAAATAAAAAAATAGCACATAAATCAAATTACATCATAAATGGATCCCTGAATATAGAGCCTCCCATTATGGGAGAGATTCCTTTAGAGCCCCAAAGATTCCATCGGAGCTTTAAATGGGGCTCTATAAATCCTTTTAGAGCCCCAACCATTGGGGATGGCCTAACACCATACTTGAAATTAAGTTAATGGACCTTCGGAATCAAATAGACATAACTAAATTTGAAATGTTTATGGCCCGTTTGATAACCATTTCAATTATCAATTTTCAGTTTTCATTTGTTAAAAACTAAAACCTGAAAACTTGTTTTTTACTAATTTCAATTTTCATAAAAGTGAACTGAACATAAGTTGTTTAGTAACTTATTTCGGTTTTATTTTTTTGCCAATTGAAATGTCTTCCCTTAATGGGTTTTCTTTTCTTTGCTCAAAATTTACTTCACGAGGCCTATTAGTCAGCATGACTCAGTACAAAATGTTTACTTTGTTTGGCATAGACTATTTGCTTCCTCATCCATTGATTTGGTTTGGGAAGGAGGCTTGGGTTGGGGGTGGAAAATCAACCCATGTTTGGTAAATTTGGACATGGAAAATAATTGGCTAGCACATAAGAAAGTAGGTGAGAAAGTGAAACTCTCCTCCCCCATTGGGTTTTGTTTTCCCTCAATGAAGGGGCCATAGTAATATTAGTAATATTAGTAAGCTACTATTAAGTTTTTATACATTTGTTCATGTCTTTCATGTTTGGGTTTTGGATAGTATTTGCTATTTTCAATGCTATCTTTTGTAAACTCTTATGGTGCTTATTATTTTTAATAAAGCATCAATTCCAAAAAAAAAAAAAAAAAAAAAAAAAAACCCTACTTTCAGTGGTATATTTGGATCTTTTTAAGGTTTTTTTTTTGTCTTTTTTTTTGTAAAGGATCTTTTTAAGGTTAGAAAATAATTTCTTTAAATTAAAAAAAAAACATAAACACGCTAATTAAAATCATGTCGTTTTTTTTCTCTGAAAAACAAAACCATGTCGTTTTCTTTTACAGAAGTTTCTGATGTCTTGCTTGCTCCCTTGCGTTTGCGTTCGTCTCTCTCTCTTTTCAAACGAATTTGATAGCATATTGCCAAGCCCCTCTGAAATTTCCAACGGGTTGTTGATTAGATAATGGCTACTGAGTTTGATGTTTGTCAATTTGGTCACTTTTTTTTGCTAGTTCTCTCTCTTCATCTTTCTCCCTCTTATTAATTAGCATTTTATGATTGTTGAATTTAGCAGATATCAGTTTCTTCATCACTTTAGGTTTAAATCTACCCAACGGAGATGGGAAATAAGGTAGATAATAAGTAAGAAATCTGTAACGTGTCCTTTGCTTATGTTTTTTTATGAAATATTACAAAAGTGCAAGTGTCAATGATGCCCATCTTTAATTTCGGTCTCTGTGGTGTATTTTGCTTACAAAAGTGGAAAATTAGTCAAAAGATAAGCCTCCTCTTTAACTTTTGGGATAAAGATTCGTGAAACAGTTCCTTGAAGAAGTCTGTGTGGTTCTAGCTTCTTCAAAGTTGTTCAACTCCAATTACTTTCCTCGAAGTTGGCTGCACTTTCCAGCGCACCAGCACTACTTCATTGTCTTTTTCAGATTCTGCCATTACTATTATCTCTCATTGTGATTCTGACTTCCATTATCTCATTCCGACTCTTTTTTGGAGGGAGCTATAAAACACCTTCGAGGTTTTAAGTAGTTTTTACGAAATCCACTTTTATTTGATTGTTCGTCCAAAAATTGATAATTTCATTTATATAAAAATTTATGCAAAAGACAAAGTTAGGCTCAATGAATGTATTGTAATCTAACCTCAAATACTACTTTTGGCTTTTTAAAAAAATGTCTATATGCTAAATTGACAATGGTGTGATAATTCAAGGGCAAATAGGCAGATACCGAAAACAAAATTTAGAAATCAATCAATCAACCCCAACATCTTGACAAGTCGTTGTCGTTAATCTTGTCTTGTATGATAAGGTCAAGAATGACAGGCTGGCACAGTAGTCACGATCCTCATATTACATATCTTTTCTTATAATTGACTTGGACTTTGCCTTGAAGACTTACTCAGCATAAAAACTGGGCATAAGAAAGGGAACACCACAAACAATCATCCTGCAATCAGTTCTTGTTCGTAAACACTGTCAACCAATTTCTAAAGC
>BPUM01000448.1:0-45237 GCA_020521455.1 Prunus kanzakura
CTCGTGCATAAATTTTTAAGTATTCATTCATGCGGGTGTATTTCACTTTTGGGTAAAGCTTTGACGCTTCTTCTCCTTTTTTTCCTATTTCAAAGTTTGTCAGAGCGCCTTCATAGAAAATATGGTAGAAATGCCCCACTCCTACCTGGCCAGCGTAGTCCATACCTGAAATATAAAATTAAAGATTAAGTGTAACTTTCTAGTAAATTAATTAACTTGGTAATTTTCTTGCGCAATAAATTCCGTATGATACATACCTTTCATAGAGGCAAGGAAGTCTTGTTGCGAAATCGTGATATGTTCTAGTTTCTTGCCTATAAAGTTTTCCCACATATCGACCAGTTGTTTTTGAGAGAGTACGTTTTCGGGTCGACGAAGGTACAATGTTTTGTTCAATGTTCAGTGGATCATCTATTGTTTTGATCGTATATGTTGCAAGGTCATCTTCATCCACAATAGTCACTGCACAGTACATGAAGAACATCATAAAAGACGATTAATTCTATGTCATTTATACTTCAACCACACCTAAGTTGCATTTGTATGCATAAAAAAATATAATATAAAAAGGACACACATTATATATATAGAAATTCTCTCCTATGTGAACATCCTGATGTTATTATCTTGTGGACGCCATGTATTTTCTATTACCCATCTTTACTTTCCTCCCTATTTATAATGACATCCGCACAATAATAACTTGTGGATATCCAAATGAGTAGTAAATTTATATATATTATTGACCTGCATGCATGGTAGTAAATTTATAATATGAATGCATATGGTGATTTGGCTTTTGATTTTATTTATTAACTTGTACCTTTAGAGTTACCATCTCCATAAATAAGGACTTTTTCCCTCGGAGGAACGAGCGTTCCCATCTACAAAAGGTTGCCGGCGAAATAACCGGCAAAGCCGGCAGCACAGACATAAGTGAAGGGGATTTTAGCATCTTGTATTGCCTTTCTCTCCATCATTTTTCTCATCAAATGTAACTCTCCCAGGTTCAAGTGCATGTCCCATACGTGCTGGATCTAGACCAACCTCTGATGGGAAGAAACGCTACACTAAAAAGCCAGGGCAGGAAAAAAGTGACAAATACAATGAGAAAATGAGCATCCATCCTTGCTTATTTATATATATGTGCCTAATACAAATAGGATGTTTGGAGAGATTAAGCCTTTTCGTACCTTAATATTTCCGGCTTTTTTGATAGCTTCGACAAGCTTGAGCGGCAACAAAATGTTGTGACTACGAAAATGAACCCCAGACATTGTGCAAATGACAACATCCACAAGCTTGACAGCATCAACAAGGCTTTGAAAATCAGAAAATGAGCCCTCCACAAGATGAGCCCCTTGCTTCTTGAATGCCAAGAGCATTTGCAACTTATCAATGTCAAGGCCAATCTCTGGCCTTTGAAGGACATAGGTTGGGTGGCCTTGGGCTAGGCTTGCCTTTACAATCCTTCTTCCCATGTACCCAGTTCCACCTACCATAAGCACCTTGCTCTTTCCCATTTCGATCTTATGTCTTTGCTTTGCTTGCAAATATTAAGAACAGAAGAAACCTATTTATACTTCTCACTTGGCGGTGATCTTTATTTTCCCTCTCAGTCACAATATTTCATATGCAAGCTAGCTAGGGTTTATACTCTTTTGTAGTACATTACAAGTTACTCTTTATCAATTAGTTGGTGGGCTAGCTAGCTATAGACACAACAACAAAAACACATTGACAAAGAACTGTTGACGGTGCACTAGACGCATAACACAAGGGTTTCGAACAATATAATATAGGGTTAATTACTTAAATGGTCCCCAAACTTGTATGCGATTTACATTTTGGGGTCTCAATTCAATTATTCGTTCAAATGGTCCATTAACTCTATATTAATTACTCAAATGGTCCTACCGTTACATTCTGTCAATATTTTTGTTAAATATGAGGGCAAATTGGTCATTATTTACCGTAAAATTTGGTTAAATCTAACAGAAAATTAGACGGTGGGACCATTTGAGTAATTAATATAGAGTTGAGGGACTATTTGAACGAATAATTTAATTGAGGCCCCAAAATGTAAATCGCGTACAAATTTGGGGACCATTTGAGTAATTTACCTTATAATATAAATATCACACAAGTTGTTGATGTGTTAGGCCATCATGTTATGAACCCTCCAAGTCCATGACCTCCATTGATTTCAAATTAATTTAGATGACAAATTTCAGATCACGTCCCAGCTAATAATTAATATATTGCATAATATTTCCCCTCTTTTTTCTTTTTCTCTGACTTGTGTGGTAGACACAGTCGGTGTTTTCGCAGGCTGTTCAACTAATTCCTTGCTGGCTGAGAGAAGTGTCTTATTACATGTCATCAATATTCGTTTGGTCCTCCTACCTACTAAGAGCATCTCCTCGAAGGGAGATGTCAAATACAAAACATCAAATTTAAATTTGATGGCTGATGTGGCAATTTGACATCTTACACAACTTTACACTCCACCCGAAGCGTTGAGGTTAAATATTCACTATAAATATTCACCAATTGTGTCAGCCTTATGTAATCATTTCCTAACTTTCCTGACGCGGCATGATCTAGTAGAAGTAAAAGCTACCAACTACCTATTAGTTTAGTGGTATTCTTTTTCCAAAGTTCAAAGATGATTCAAGTTTCAACTTAAAGATATCCATGAAGAAACTAGCTATATACGCAAGGGACGCAAATGCATTTGTTTCCATCTGCTCCAGCTGGTTTAACATAATTGATCTTCAAATACGTATGATCTCATCATTAATTCTCTCCCTGAAATTAACCGGTTTTAGCCTTATTTAATTTAGTTAGATAGGTGGCCTCAGCCCAAGTATATATCCAAATTAAAACAGTACAGCTGATAAAAAAGATTTTTCCTGTAAGATCTAGGTCATCGCCCAAAAGAACAACTTTGCACCATCCCTTGCTGCAATGGACTCAACTTCTTTCTTTGCGCAAATAAAATTTTAGTTAGGGTTTTTAACCGTAATAGTCTCTCATTCACGTCAATTCCACTGTTTTGTTGCATTTCATCTCATTTCGTCAATTTGACTGTCTATTTGAGGGGTAAAACAATCGCTTCATACACAAGTATTATTCTAAAACGACTGACACAACTCTTGACTACCCATTTCCCCCAAATTGAAACTTTAATTCACGTATCTATCTCATTTCCCTGAAATTCAAATCCTAATTCACCAAAATTCTCAGAACCCCAATTTAGCCATAGATTTTGCCTATGATGACTTAAAATGGACTCAAAAGTTGAATTTAGCCCTAAAAATAATGTCGCGTGCTATTCACTGGATTAAAATTAACAGAACATGAGACAAAATGAATGAATTGAAATGAGGAGTTAAGAGCAATGTCTGAAAAATCGAAATTATCGCCGAAATATCGGCGATAATTTCATTTTTTTCACATGCCGATAATCTGGGAACCAACCAAACAGATTTCGTCTGAATATCGATATTCTCGCCGAAATTATCGGCGAAATATCGATCTCGATATTTTCAGCACAACCCAAATTGATTTCAGTCATAATGTCGAAAATATCGCCGAAATTTCGGCGATATCACCACATCATCGAACCAAAGTTGGAGCCGGATCTGCTGGGATGAACCTCTCGGAGTTGACGGTTCTCAACGGAGATTGGTGACAAATGGCGACTTCGTGAGGGTTCAGATCGCATGATTCAGTGGAGGGTTTAAGATCCCATTTTGAATTTTGGAGAGAAGAGAGAGAGCAGAGATGGATATGTTTGAATGACAGCAATCAGAGATGTTTTTTGATTTTCTAGACATAGAGGGAGGCTTCGGTTTTCTAGACACAGAGGGAGGCTTCGATTTTTCTCCTGAAATTTGAAATGAGAGTGGACGGAAGAGAGCCTGTTGGCTCTAGGCTCGCGGCTAGAAGGGGATCTACTGCATCAAAGGAGATGTGAGCAATAAAAGAAGAATCGTTATTTTTTTTCACATGACAGATGCAGCGGCTACATCAGGTTATATTGTAGCTGTCGCTCAAATTTGACACATGTGTGGACTTGGACGAGTTGGTCAGCGCGTTTTCGCAAATCCCAGCCTCTGGTCATGCGTTCGAATCCCAGAAATGTCCAGCCTCCGCTTCCTGGTGTGTTAGTTTCTTTTTATTTATTTTCTTTTTCTTTTATTTCCTGTTTGCTGTTTTATGTTCTTTTCTTTCCCCTTTTTATTTTTCTCGCCTAGTTATTTCTTTGGCTGCTTCCTTTTTCTTTATTTTTGTTTTCCATTCTCTAGGATTTACTCCTTCAATACCTTAACCACTATATCACTTATGTTTTTGTGAAAATATGCTAAAATATTTATATATATACATGGTTTTGTTTTGAATTTTTTTTGCAAGAAACTACATATTTTCTACACTCACGGTATTTGCCAGCTCGCTATATAATCAACTTAAATCAGTTAAATCCATCATGCAATGCATTTCATTCTAATTTTTTATAATAAACTAATAGATAATTGACTAAATAAACATCCTGCAAAGTTTCAATAAAAATTTCCAAGTTTTTCTTACAATTTCCGTGGTTTTTATTCAATTTTTATCGATATCGATAATATCCCGATATTTCCATCGAAATTTCCGTGTTTTTGGCCTACCGATATTTCCGATATCACCGATATTTTATACCTTGGTTAAGAGGACCAAAATGGCACGGAAATGAGTTCGTGGACTAAAATGTATAAGTTCAGGGACAGGGGCCATTGCGATTAAAATTCCTTCTAGTCAATATGACAAGATTAGGAGCCAATCAGATTTGTTGTTCATCAAGTTTTAGATTAATTATCGATTAAACTAAAACAACTAAAAGGATTGAAAAATTATAGAAAAAATTACGTACCAGTTTCTTTTCTAACAAAATTATAGAAAAGTTACCTAAAGTTGGTGGACCAGCGGCTATTGAAACATAATCAAAGTATTAATGATTATTCTTGAAAAAGAGAAGATCATTGCATTCCCAAATTTGAAAAACATTTTGCGACGTAGGTCAACACAGAGCTATTCAAACCTACAACAATGGTATGTAGTAGGTATAGAATAGTGACGATGCATGTCAAGGTGCCCCATTTTAGTCAACAAGGGCAATTTGTTGGTAAACGAAGAATGGCAAACGACGACATTTGGCCATCCCAAACCAAAGCTTGTCTGACCTAATGAACAATTTAAATCCCACTCCACAAAGGCCATTTCCTTATGAAATTTCACCAATTTTGAGGTAAGTGTGATACTATGATCCTGTTTGGGATTGTTTTTTAATTTTTTTGCCAAAGCTTTCTTTAATTTTTTACCTTTTTTTTTCTTCCAAAAAGATGCATGCACTATTGCTTCAATTTTCCTTGTCTGCAACCCTTCACTTTGTTCCTTTGAATAATACCCAATTCTTATAAGTAAAAACCCATTATTAGGATCCAACTCATCAAGCTCAAGATATGATTTATTATAATTTATAGATTCCCAAAATACCCCTATTTAAAATTCAATGTATTATGTGGTAGTGTTATTTTGGTTTCGCAATTTATTGTGGGGATTCCCTCCAAAAAAATTTGTCTGTAAATCAATCATTATTAACTATCCTTTTATAATGGGGTTTTTTGGCATATTGAATTATTTTATTATAGGTTTTGATTGTGAGTTTAACCACTTGGGTCATGCTCGCAAAAAGAAGAAACGTTTGGATCATATTCATATGTTTCTTTTTTTTTGTTGAGAAAAACCGATTTCACCAAAAGCAAATATTGACAGGACCCGCTCCGAATTCCTCGAAATTCGTGATGAACCCTGTGATTTTTCCGACATCCACCTGATGCCGGACCCACTTACTAACAACATCCTCTTCTCCAAAATCAAAGGAAAAGAGGGACGAGGCTCTCTGCTGAAATTTCGGGAGAGAATCCCCTGAAAAATGGACTTTTCCCAAATTTTCAACCTATGAAAATACATAAGTAATGAATTCCAACTGACAGCACGCACAAAGTACAAGCACCCAGTTTACGGAACAGGCTAGACTCAATCATCGATCCAAACGGATTTCAAACCCATCATAACCACCAACACATTTTAACCACAACCAGTCAGTAAAACTGAAATATCAACAAGTGTTTAATCTCTCTTCGACTGGGCTTCAAGCCCACTGATATATTCGAAACCAAACTCAACGAAAGTAACAGTTTAATTGGCGGCTGCACCTAGGTGAAACCCCAGGCTACCTACGCACCCCTTAACGAGGGATCTAGCCACACGTAGTTCTTCAATCAATAATCATGAACTAGATAATATACAATTATTTTCAATAATACCAACAAGTTAATTTTAGAATCATCCTTTCCCTTTAAGTAAAATCACAATATCTCAGCTCATGAACACCAACCCATTATTCTTTACTCACTCCATTCTTAAGACTCATGACTCAGCAACCTTTTCCTATGATAATTCACAAATGCTAAGTATAATTCTTTTAAACGTTAATCTTTTTCCTGCCGTAGAATAATAATCCTTCTCCCTCTTCCTGTTACTTTACTACATGCCGAAGAATCCAACGCCACACGTAGTAAAGTAACAATAACCAAAATGTCCAGATCACACGCCGGAAAAATCCAACACCACATGTGGTAAAGCAACCAGTATCCAAGTGAGTACACACGCCGGAAAATCCAACGCCACATGTGGCCCAACCAAACCATGTCCTACGCGCGCAGACTGCTTTACCACACGCCGAAAAATCTGACGCCACATGTGATAAAGTACTAACACAACCAAGTGAACCCACACACCGAAAAATCCAACGCCACGTGTGTCTAAACCAAACCATGTCCTACGCGTGTGGACTGCTTTACCACAAGTCGGAAAATCCAACGCTACATGTGATAAAGAACCTAATATCCAAGGGAGCCCACACGCCAAAAAATCTAACGCCTTGTGTGGGTATAGTAACTAGGGTAGGTACATATCCTTGTTGTGCCAAAACACTTCCAAGACCTTGTCGTTGATGGACACCGCAACAATCACAACACAAGCTACACAAAGATAAATCGCACACGAAACCACAAAAGTAAACACACACAAGAATTTATAGAGGTTCGGCGTCGTGCCTACGTCCTCTCCGGTGATCCCCGAGAAAATTCACTAGTATGAGAAAAATCCCCTTGGTTACAATAAAGAACTCCCTTTGATCTCTCTCTCTCTCTCTCTCTCTCTCTCTCTCTCTCTCTCTCTCTCTCTCTCTCTCTCTCTAGATCTCTTTTTCTCTCATCCTAGGTTTGTATATCTTGAATCTCTCCTAAACCCTAGTCTAAAGTACCTATTTATATGTATAGGCCTTTAGCATAATCACACAAGGAATAGGAAACTAAAAACCCTTCCAAAAATAGGCCAAAAACCGACCTGTTTTAAAACAAGAAATCGCGACCCACTCGAGCGTCGCAGGCCCGCTTGAGTGCCTGTGCCAAGATGCCTCTGCCGCTCAAGCGCTTGCATGCTGGGCTGCTTCCTTCTTTCCTTCGTTTAGTCAAGCCAACTCCAACAATCCTACTGCAAAATTCCAATTTCCCAAAACAAATCGTTTCCATATAACATAAATATCTATAATAAAATAACAACCATACTTCCATTTTGAAAACCATAATTAAGAAAAACACCAAAACTAAATAAGCCAATTGATTTTATTACTATTCAAAACACTTTTCATATACTTAGGGAAATATACAACCTTTGAAAATCCCATAAGACAAGATAATAAAATCCAAACACTATATTTAAAATTCGATATTTGAGTGTAAACACATAGACATAATAAACATAATAAACAGAATAATAATAATAAACATAATAATAATAATAATAATAATAATAAACATAATAAACATAATAATAAACATAACGTACATGGTATGTGCAAGTAAATAAACTCCACTATTTTGAACTGCATGCACATCATCTTGTGCCTTGATGTTAAATTTAACACCTTTAATAAGATAGCTCCTATATGATGGCACTGCCATACTTGGACCAGCTGCTAGCCACCTCAAATTTTCTGATACACCATTATTGTCTTCCCCATTAAGTTCACTTTGAACCTGTAAATTAATCATATCTGAATTCAATCTAACATAGAAAGAAGAAAATTAAAAGTCGAATATATTATTCAATAACATATACCTTAAAGCGTAGCTATTGTGCTTACCTTGCAGCCACTTTGTTCTCTTTCTAAATTTTGGATAAGCGGTCTTGATGTGGATCATATGTTCCCTACATGACACAAAAAATTCAAGCATTATAGTCCCAAACATATAAGATAAACGTAAGGAATAATTTAAAATGGCAACTTAAAGAATAAAAACTCATACTCGATATAAGGTAGGACTTCCTTCGTATTCTCCAAGACATATAGATGTGCTTGGTTTAACAGGTCCTGATCAACTAAGCTCATTGTTCAACCTAATAATGGCTTTGAAACTCCTATCTTCTGGCTTGATGACACTCCAATTGTACTAACATCAGATAAATGCTCGGGGCAAAATTCTACAGCTTCTTCAACTATATACTGCTCAGCAATGCAACCTTCAGGAAGAGTACGATTCTGAACATACCCCTTTAGCACTTTCATATATCTTTCGAACGAATACATCCATCTAAAATAAACTGGCCAACAAAGACGAACTTCTCTGACAAGATGTACTACTAGATGAACCATGATATCGAAGAATGAAGGTGGAGAGTATTTTTCAACCAAACACAAAGTAACTACTACATCTTCTTCCAACTTATCTAGCTTGGAAACATCTACCGTCTTTGCACATATAGCATTGAAGAAGAAGCATAAACGAGTTATTGCATACCTTGCAGGCTTCTCCAAAACAGAACAAATTGCCACAGGGAGCAATTGTTGACATGACAATCATGTGATTTAAGGCCAAGAAGTCTTGAATCTTGTAAAGATATAAGATTTTTTATATTTGAAGAATAACCTTCAGGTACCTTCATACCACAGAAAGAATTGCAAACCGCTCTCTTTTATGCTCTTGACAAATTCCAAGGCCCTGGAGGCAAGCAAGTACGTCTTTCTCCATACTTGGGTTGCAAATCAGTCTTAACCCCTATGTTCAATAAATCTAAACGAGCAGCAATCCTATCTTTATTTTTTTTTCAGGGATCTCCAACAACGTACCAATGATACTATCGCTAACATTCTTCTCAATGTGCATAATATCGAGGGGATGCCTCACAGGAAGGTATTTCCAATACTTGAGATCAAAGAATTTTGACTTCTTCTTCCAACAAACTCTGTCACCATCATTTTTACCTCCACCTCCCCCTTTTTTCGAGCCCCATGTATATGTTGGTAGCCATTTTCTATGGTTGATGTAACAGATTTTGTGGCCATTTTTCGATTAGGTGTATCATCACCGCATATTGGACAAGCTTTATATCATTTAACGACACAACCAGATAAGTTTCCATACGGGTGAAAATCATTAATTGTCCATAGTAAGGTAGCTCTGAGTGTAAAGTATTCTCCTATATGTGCATCATACACTCCTCTAATCCATCCCACAGAGATTTTAAATCATCAATGAAAGGCTCCAAGTAGAAGTCTATATCATTTTTGGGTTGTTTAGGACCGGAAATCAATAAGGTCAACATCATGAACTTTCCTTTCATGCATAGTCATGGTGGGAGATTATATGTATCTAAGATAACTGGCCAGCAACTGTATCTGCTACTTAGATAACTGTGGGGATTGAATCCATCAGATGAAAGAGCCAATCTCAAGTTTCTCGGCTCATTACCAAACTCGGGCCATTTATCATCAATGAGTTTTCAAGACGGGGAATCCGCTAGATGAGACATTTGACTGTCAATTGATTTTCTATCAGCATGCCAGGTCAAACTCTTAGCTGTCTTACTTGATTGAAACATCCTTTTAAACCTTGGAATTGGAGGAAAATACCACACTACCTTCGCTACTACACCCTCTTTCAAGATTGAATCTTTGCCTTCCTTCCACCTTGAGATTCCACAAGTTGGACAATGAGTTGAATGTCCATACTCCTTCCTATACAACATGCAATTATTGGGGCATGCGTGGATTTTCTCATAACTCAGCCCCAATGCACACAAAGCCTTTTTTGCCTCATATATAGAGGAAGGTATTGTATTTCCTTCTAGAAGCAAATCTCCTTGAAGTATCAACAATTCTGTAAAACAGACATCACTCATCCCATGTTTCACCTTCAAACTATATAACTTCACCAATGTCGATAACTTGGTGTACTTTGCACAACCAAGGTACAATGGTTGATCTCCGTCCCCAATCACATTAGCAAACTCATAAGGATCAGATCCTAAAGCACCTAAATCATTATCATCCATCTCTATTTCTTCACGCACAAAACTATACCTACTATGGTCATCAGCTTCTTCAACATTTCTACTAGCATTAGTAGTTGCTTGCCAAGGTTCTCCATGAAATGTCCAATTCTTATAGGTTTGGTCAACTCCATTTAAGTATCAGTGATCCCTTATAATTCCAACCCCTAACAATCGCAAATTCACACACTTAACACATAGACAATGGATATGTGTTGTAGTCAGAAGATTTTCTACAGAAAATTTCAAAAATGCCTCCACCCCTAACTCATATGCCTTCGATCTTCTATCCGAGTGCATCCATGACTTATCCATCTCCGACACTATACCCTATATTATATATAATAAAGTGAAAAGAAAAGCAATGACCATCACTATAGTAGATTATATTTATTTTAATAGCAAGTAATATAATATAGAGACGACGGTTTTTATACAAAAACAGATGTATTTGAATTGTACAGACGACGGGTTTTAAAAAAACCATCGTGTAAGCTAGCAAAAGACTGGAACAAGCAAAACAAATTTCATGCGATGGTAGTTAAAGAAAACCGTCTTATAGATGAAATTTAGACGACGGTTTTTAGTAACAACCCAAAATATATTAGGAACTCAACATATACATTAATTTTTATGTTGGGAATTAAGAACACATATACATGAACCCAACATATGCTAAGCATGAAAACTTTAAATCCATTCCCGATTCATAATAACATAGATTGATTAAGAACACTCCTCTAATCCATACCTCCGAAAACATTAAAAGCTCGCAAAACATATATCTAAAACCCATAAGGATTGGATCCAACGAAATTTTTCTAATGATTTCATAAGCACATCAGTTTATGAACCCTAAAACTTCAGAACACAGAACTAAATATCATTCAATGAATTAATAACAAGCAAGAGATTAGGGTTTGTACTTACAGGTAGGCAAAGTTCACAGATTATGGCCAACTTGGATTCGACGGAACCTGACTCATATTCCTTCGATCTTCTATCCGAGTGCATCCATGACTATTATATCTCTCATGAATCTCATCACGAAATAGCCACAATCTACACTTGTAAACGACGTGGTATTGTGTTTCAAACGTCGGTATGAAACTACCGTCGTTGTGTAACATTATAACGTCGGTAACATTTCAAACGTCATATAACAAAAAATTGAACAGAAAAAATGAAAACGTCCTTAAATATTAAAACCCAAACGACGTGGTGGTTAAGTTAACACGACGTTTTTAAAACGTCGGTAAGAAATTACCGTCGTTGTATTTTCATTATAACGTCGGTATTATAAAAACCCGTCGTATACTTCAAATGCGGTAAAGTCCAAAAAAATCTTATATTAGAATAAATGAACTTACGTATTCACTATACTTTTCATGTCGTCATCAACGGCGCGGTTTGGCAGTGAATTCAAGGTAATAGGCAGTCTCCTTCAATGGTCTCACAATGACCAACACCCAATGACCCCTACACATAATGATCCATATAGATTAAATAGTACTACAAAGAAAAATACTTTAAATAGTTAAGGGGACTAACCCTGGATTATAAGGGACCAAGAAAAATTGATCCCCATCTGCTGTTTTCAGGCGGTTTGACAGGTTTTTTGTTCGATCTGATAGAGATCCAGATTGAGAGCTGATTAGCCCAGGGTCCACGAGGCCAATAAGGTTTACCATATTTGTCATTTTTAAATAGTCAAATAGGTACCTAAATATATGAAATGAGATTAAATGAGATTTTAATTTAAAAGAAAGGGAAATGTAAAACAAAATGGGATTTCTAGAATTACCTCATGTATACTGATATAACTGTGGTTCCAATCTCAACCATGGAACCAAACTGCAAAATATCTTCAGGGAAGAGGAAGGTATCATGCTCAAAGCCAAACACTTCTTTGGGCATGTGAACTATCAGAGTCTCGTAAGTAGGCAACAACTTGGTCTGGACAAGTTGGCATAAGGCTAACAGAGGAGGTGGCATGTCTAGCTTTGAGAGATCCTATTACAAGAAATAAAATATATATATATATAAGTTAGTTTGTGTGTGAACTAAAATAAACGACTCTAACTAAACCCAAAAAACAGACGTGGTATGTAATATAAACGACGATTTCTAGTACATACCGACGGAGGAAAGGTTATAGACGTCGGTAAATACATAACCGTCGTTGTGTAAACGTTATAACGTCGCTACACTAAAGAAAGGTCGTCTAATTAAAATGCAGTTAATGCTTTCATGAAATAGACGACGGTTTATAAAAGAATTAGACGACGGCAAAAAAGACAGTTGTTATTTTCAATGCCCAATAAATTGCAAAACAAGTAAAAGCGTCGTGGTATTGAACTCAAAATGACGGTTCTTGGAAGAAATAGACGTATTATTATTTTCCAATGTCGGTAAATATATACCGTCGTTTTTTGAAATGTTAATGTCGGATATTTAAAAGAGTGACATCTATTTAAAATTTAAATGGCAGAAAAAGAAAATATAAGAGATTTTTCCGTGTCATCTTGCTTTTTTCCAGTAGTATCAGCATCAGGCTTTGGATCTTCTACCCCCAAAGCTAGGGGTCTGATATTAGTGGCCCCGGAGCAGCTTGCCTTATCAGACATTGGATTTTTTGGGCTTTGATCTTGAAGGGGTAAAGGAATTGGAGTAATTGGGGTTTTGAGCATGTTGGGATCAAAATTAGGAACTAGTTGACGGAATTGTGCCAATATAACCTCCCTCTTTGCTCTGACTGCTTCCATTATACTTTCCCTTGACCTCGCCTCAATGCTCAAGGTCTCTTCTCTGACTGCCTCCATAAGACTTTCCTTCAATTTGTCAGCAAATTTTACTCTCTGCTGTCTCGGCAAATTGAAGAACTGAGTTAGGGAAACGCCAACACCAACTACTCTGACTCTCCCACCATGCTCGGGGGTTCCCAAAGGAAAAGTCAAGATATGATTGCTCCCAGAGACAGTCAGAGTGCCTTCAGAGACTTGCTTTTGCAAATCATCCTAAAAGAGAGAAAGAGAGATTGTTAGACACTGAGCAGAGTGTAAAACAGATAAATAAACCGACGTAATATATCATTTACAATGACGATTTTCTTAAATTACTGACGTAGTATTCATTTAACATGTCGGTAGTTAAATACCGTTGTTGTTTATAATTTACAACGTCGGGAGAAAACACCCGTCGTATATTCAAAAGCAAACAGATTAATAGAACATAAATCAAAGACCATCGTAGTATTTCAATTAAGACGACGGACTATTGAACAGACAGACGTAGGACTTAATTTCATACGACGGCATAAAATTACCGTCGTTGTATAAACATTCTAATGTCTAGATGAGATAAAACCGTCGTAAATTTTAATGAAGAAGTGAAAAAACCCGATTGAAATATGCATTCTTTTCCAGAAATTGTGCACCACAAATTTCAGTGAAATAGACAGAGAGAGGGAGAGTGTGTGCGTGAGTAAACTTAAAACAAAACGGCCATCTCCGGAATTTAAGCCGTCGTATTAATTCTATTTAGACGTCTGATTTATGCAAAAACCGATGTGCTATTCTTTTTGAAACAGTGGTAAATAAAAGCCGTTGTGGTGTTTATTTTATAACGTCGGTTATTTAAACGTGCGACATCTATACCAAAATAAAACACTCTGTTTTTCAAATTTAGAATAGAGTTAGTGAGACTTACGATTAATTTTGCCTTCTCTGCAACCTTTGGATCAGGGATGTTTCCCGTTTTATCTTCTCTTGCCTTCTTCCATAGAAGAGCTCGATCAATTTCTTCACCGGGCATGTTTTCTTCTAATTCATCATCCAAACCTACATACCCTTTTCGAGACAACCTATGGTTGTACTCCAATTTCTCCCTCCTCTGTTTCTGCCCAGAATGTACAACCTCAAAATTTGGGGATAACCTTGAAGCTACAAAGGCATCCCATTGCGATTTCTCTATGAACTTATAAAGCTTAGGGGGTTCTTTTAACTTCTCCTTGTCATGTGCGAATGGAAGGATATACTGCCTAGTTACGTTATACTTGAAATCCTTCCATTTTTTGGCGGCAGAAGATAGGACCATCTTCTTGCACCCTTCCCCAACAACAAAAGCCATTTGAACAACTTCCCAAATCTGCTCCTTCAGGTCCTTGGGCAATTGAGTCCATTTCTTGTCCACAAGAGGGACTCTGGTGCGTGCCAAAACACCAATGTAAGACTGCATCTCAACAGCAGCCATGCCATGTGGTCTGCCCCTTTTATTGAACTCAACCACAGGCTTAATCTTCGAATTTTCCTCTTCACAACACAGCTCATTGTGTTGATACCACAGGTAGATTTTGGTTCCTCAACAAATGTGGTTGTGCTGGGGTCTTTATTGGAAGTTGAAGAAAATCTCATCCTCTTCGAGGATTTGCTTTGAACTGATTTGGCTTCATCCATTTCAGCCTTTGAAACTGATTTGGCTTCATCCCTTTGAGCCTTTGAAACTGATTTGGCTTCACCCCTTTGAGCCTCTAACACTTGAGCTTCCTTGTTTTGGGATTTCGAAACCATTTTTAATTAATCTGCAAGAAAAACAACGTCGGTTATTTAAAAAGAACTACGTAATAATAAAGAAACGACGTCCGAAAAAATACAGCCGTGACACTTAATTTAGGACGACTGTTGTAAAACAACACCGTCGTCGTAAATACAACGTCGGTTATTCAACCTAAGAACTGACGTGGTTTAAAAATTACAACGTCAAACACAAAAGACAACCGTCATCTTACTGAGATGTGATACAGGAAAAACGACTTTGCTTTCTCCCACAAGAGGACGGTTTTATCTTGTTTCCGACGTATTAATTGTCACACCATGACGGTTATTAACCGCCGTTGTGCAGTTTTCACCTTTGGAAAGACCTTCTTCCTTGTTGCTTGCTTCATAGAGTCTTCACAAGGTACCAAAATAGATACCCTCTAGTTCATACACACAAACGTAGTGTAGAAATGAAGAAGATGACCAAGAGGAGGTAAGGTGCTTGCCCTCTCCTCTTGATGGCCAGTTCTAGCATGGTAGAGTGGAGATTTCTCTCCTCTCAAACCCACTCCAAAGTTGGATTCTTCAAACCCTAGATAGAAAATGGTCTTAAAAAAGTGTGGCTTATATAAGCCAGTACAAAAGATGAAGCAAAACCCCATTCTTGTATTTTGGCCATAGTGTTTCTTGGGGTCATTTAACTTATGTTGTCATACAACACATGTTCTCTTGGGCCCATTTAATTCCAATTTTTTCAGATCTTGAAAATAGTTTGGAGTTCAATACCAAACAAGTTTATGATCTTAAAATCACTCTTTGAAAACTCATGTTTTTAACAAGAATCATAGTTTTTGAATTTACTTTTTTAAGTAGGATACCAAATAGGGCTTAAAGCTCCCGAAATATCAAGGCTAATTTTATGATATGCCCCCTGAAGGTGTATTTGAGTTTCACTTTGCCCCTTGAAACTCATTTTGTCTCACTTTACTCCTTTTTTGACACATATTTGTCTCACTTTGTCTAGATTCCGGCGAGGCCAACAATTTCCGGTCAAAATATTAATTAAAAATTAAAAACTCAATTAATATACACTATGTTTTAAATATTTAATCTTATTTAAAATTGAGTTTTTAATTTTTAATTAATATTTTGACCAAAAATTGTTGGCCTCGTCGGAATCGAGACAAAGTGAAACAAATATGTGTGGAAAAAGGAGTAAAGTGAGACAAAATGAGTTTCAGAGGCAAGGACGGATTCAGGAAAGTGGGCTAATATTTTTCTTGGCTTTGGGACTCCAAGTAAAACAGTAATAATAATAATAATATAAGATTTAAAATATTTCAAATCAAGAAAGTAACAAATAAAATAATAAAATAACATCTTTTAAAAAAAAAAAATCTAAAACAAACCTTTCTCCTTCTCTCAGAAATACTATGCAACTAGAAGAAGCAATGCAAATGCAATTCAACAGAAGCAATCCAAACTACAGAGAGACTAGACCAGCCACTATTTAACCTCAAGCCTTGGAGTTTCAACTTCAAAACCACCTTAATTAGTTGATACTTGTAAAAATATTTAAAATAGAGCCAAAGAAGAGGGGTTTAAAAAAAAGAGTATTTTTGTTTAAAAAAAAGATTCTATGATGACATTAGTAGGGCTTAGTTTCGGCATCATCAAACTGCTCGGCAATTCATCACCCTTGACAATTTGACATTTTGTCGTCCAAAATATCCAATAAGGCCCTGTTTCTTTATTGTCGATTCAATGACATTCGAATATTTTAAAAGTATAGCCAAGCGGCTATACTCTTTAAATATATTCCAGACGAACACGAAGCTTGCACTCGCAGAGTACGGAACTTGCACTCACAATCAAGCCATTTCGATTTGTTTTCTTTGGTTTCGGCTGCTTGTCCTCTGGGTTCGGCAACAAAAAAAGACCCAACCCGCCTAGGCTCCCGCCTAGCGGCCTAGTGACCGCCTAGCAGCCTCGCGCCCACCATTGACAATGCATGGAAAACCAACAAAAAAATTGCTAAAGCAAGCACTATTCATGTGAATAGTACCAACCCTTGCCTCCCCTTACCTGTTGCCATGGCAAATGAGTGAAAATGCTCTTGGTACCTGAACTAATTTATATTGCCAATTTCAGACCTACCCCTATATTTAAGTCAATTTGATCCAAATTGCTGTTAAAAATGACACATGAAACGCACATGTAACCTAATTTGAGGGCAATTTGATCTAACCAGTTCCCTCTCAAAACCCATCGTTCCCCTTTCCCTTGAAACTTGAAAAGCAAACTAGAAAAAGAAAATGAAGTCTGCATCCCACCTCGAGAAAATATGCAGAGAAATCAAGTTCTCCATTTGGTAACTCTATCTGTACCAAAATACTCCAACTATTTGTGATTTGTGATTTGTGATTATTTTGTATATCAAAACCAGCTATGCTTGGTTGATGTGAAAATGGAAGAAAACTAATCCCCAATTAAACAATACAAAACAAATTCTAATAATGTTCGGAACTACAACTTTCTCGGCAACCAAATAGTTCCTTAACTTTATTTTGGATATGTAAGTTTTAAATTTTCTTTTTGTTTGGAAAATGGGTTGAATTTTTTCCCTCTGTTTTGTAGTTTGAGCGGTTCAGCCTCAATTCGGCACTTGCAAATTCGCATTTTCTTCTTCTTTATCTACTGTAATAAATGGGTTAAGAGGGAAAGGAAGATGAGGATTGGGAGAGAAAGGGGTTAGAAGGGACCAAATTGCCGATATAAATTAGTTCGAAGCTAATTGTGAAAAGTTTTGTTCTTGGTTTATGGCAATTTGGATGAAATTGCCTCAAATCTAATGAATATAGCCGCAATATATATGAAAAACTCAGTAACGCCGCACGGCTATACTCTTTTTAAAAAACTAGTTTTTTTTTTTAACCAACATGAATAAAATTGAGTATATCCAGTCGGCTGTACTATTTTTTAAACAAAATTTAAAAACCAGGTATAGTATATATTTAAAAAGGACCGCTTAGCGCTAGGCGCCACTTGTCAAAACCGTAAAGCCATGCGGCTATACAGGGAAAAAACCATGTATAGCCGCACGACTATACTATTTTTAAAAAATAATTAGAAAAAGAAAAATCTAGTAAAGCCGCCCGGCTATACGAATTTTTAAAAACAGTAAAACCGAGTATAGCCGCGCGGCGATACCATTTGTTTAAAAAATTGGAAAAAACCGAGTATAGCCGTGCAACTGTACTATTTAAAAGAAAAAATAAAACCGAGGTATATTGTGTTGGTGTGACTTGTGGACCATTGACTTTCTTTCTTTAGACAGAAGATTCCCACAAACAAATATTCTCATATGAGGTTTCATATTTTAGCATGGTATTAGAGCGGTGATCTTGGAATTGCTTACTCTAGTTTCAAACCCCCACCCATAGCTATGGGGTTGGTGATTTTTTCAACCCTCATGGAGGTAGCACCACTGACTCATTCTCTCCTTCTCAACCTACTATAGTCGAGTTGAGTGCCCAGGTGGCTCAACTCTTACAGATGCAGACTTTGACCCCGAACCAAATCCTGAATTAGGATCCTATTTTGATGACCTTGAACCTGATCCTAAATCAAGATCCTATTTTGACGACCTTGACCCTGACCCCGACTACGACGACGATGACGACCCCGACCATCACTCCGACCCTGGCTCAGATCCCGATCCGGATTCCGACTAAACTTGTATCCTATGCATCTTCTGCTGCACAAATTATGACTTCCCGACTAACGACCCCGACACATGGATGCGATTGCGCATATTGTGGTGATCCGAGACACACTCGTGAGACTTGTTTTAAATTGCATGGCTACCCCAAATGGTGGGCTAATCTCAAAGATCGAACACAACGCGATACAACTAGTAATGGTATTGGTTATGGATTCCATACTTTAGATAAGATTGATTCCAGTAGTTGGATAACTGATTCCGATGCAACTAATCATAAGACGTTTGATCCTGATGATTTTCTGAATACTACACAACCTCGATGAACTTGTATTGCCAACGCCAATGGAGTTACTTATCCTGTCGCAATCTCATCCTTTCTTTCACTGTCTAATACTTTACTTGTTTCATCTTTATCCAATAAATTGATGTCCGCTAGTCAGCTTACTGAACAATTGAATTGTTATGTACTCATTTACGTGAGTTTTTGTTTGCTTCAGGATATTCACACCAAGGAGATTCTTGGTTGTGTTACTAAGAGAGGGAGGCTATATTATGTAGATGACTTCAGTCCCGACATAGCTAACAGTGTGACGCATCCCTCTGATAGCAAACAAAAACAAATCTGGTTGTGACACCATCGATTGGGACATCCGTCTTTTAATTTTATGTGATAGGACCCACCCCGAATTCCTATGAACCCGGGATGAATCCTGTGGAATTTCCGACATCACACTGATGCCGGGCC
This sequence comes from Prunus kanzakura, assembly GCA_020521455.1. Classification (NCBI taxonomy): domain Eukaryota; kingdom Viridiplantae; phylum Streptophyta; class Magnoliopsida; order Rosales; family Rosaceae; genus Prunus; species Prunus kanzakura. Next base: position 19,448 of record BPUM01000448.1, read on the forward strand.
CACTTACTAATACTATAGCCTCTTTTTCAAATTAAGGAAAAGGGGCACGAGACTTTCTGCTGAAATTTCGGCAGAGTCTCCCCTGAAAAATGGACATTTCCCAAAAATTTAAAACCTGTTAAAACACAGTTATAACTCAACTGACAGCATGCATAAGTTAATACATGCAATTTACATAATAGGCGTTTGGCCTTACAATCAACCCTAACATGGGCGATAGCAGAGAATAACTAGCAGAATTCATTTTACAAACGTAACAAGGTTCAACATAAGATTGCCCTACACAAGCTCGAGCTTCAAGTCACCGACAAATTCCAAACCAAACTTAACAACTCTAATAAATAGGATTCAATCCAAATGACCAAATGAAAGTCCACAAAAATATGGTTTATCTTGCGATTGCACCTGGGTGAGACCCCAGGCTACCTACGTACCCTTACTGAGGGATCAAGCCACATGTAGTTCTTCGATCAGTAGTCACGATTTAGATAATATTCGATTATTTAAAGTAATGCCGACGATTAAATTTAGATTCAATTACAACATCAAATTTGACAAGGCATCCATTGAACACTTTAATAGTTCCTTTCCTTTTATCCGTTCATCCCTAAACCTTAAATCCAAGGCGTATGATGCCGAACAACACTTTCCAAACCATGATTTCAACATTCATGCTTGAGCAAAGTACTCACGAGGCACAAGTTCAAGAATCTCAACTGAAAACGAATCCACACACATACACACACACACACACACACACACACACACACACACACACACATATATATATATATATATATATATATATATATATCACACCTCAAACCATCATCATGTCCCAGGGGAAGACAATCCAATCTGGGGATCGCTTGACTAGACCACATGGAGGAATCCTCATAAATCATGTGGCCAAGGACGAGCTGTCTATCCGGGGGACTGGGCTAACCAGCATGCACAACAAAATCCTCAATACTCGTGCACATGTGACAAGTCTTACACATGCAGACTAACCACCTATCCATTTCCATGTATCCAAATATCCATGAACACTGTTTCCAAGTATTAGTATTCAAGGGGAGGTACATATGATAGTACACATAATGTACCGGGGAAAACAATCCAACGCAGGAATTGTTTGGCTGAACCACATGGAGGACTCCTCAACAACCATGTGGCCAGGGACGAGCCGTCCAACAGGGGGACTGGGCTCACTAGCAAGCACAACAGAATCCTCAATACTCATGCGTCTGTGACAAGTCCTACGCACGCAGACTACCCCGCTAAGGGTCTACGGAAACACCTCGTCAGGGGCGGGTTAGGACATATCCAAACCATATCCACAATTTCCAAGTATCCTTCATTTCCAGAATTCATAACCAAGGAAGCCCACACACCGAAAAATCCAATGCCACGTGTGGGTATAGTGACCAGGGAAGGTACATATGATGGTGTAGTTTGTAACCCTTATATAAATAATATACAAATAATATCCATTTCCTTAATTCAATTTTTCCAAATATATATTTACAGTATAGAAAATAAACTCTCAAGCATATATTACATAAAGACCCAAAAATAATTCAAATAAAAACCAAAATTTGTTTACACATAATTTCTATAAAATACTAAATTCCACAATTAAAATAATAGACTTTCGTAAACAACCCTCTATCACCCAATTCATATACTTTAATAACAATCATAATAATACTAAATAATGATAAATAATAACCCTTAGAGATCCCATATCCTCATTAACCCAAATTGAATCATTTTTCAATCAAAACTTATTTAAGCAAGAAATTTCCAGAATAGAAGAATGAGGTACACTTAAACACAAACGTCCACTGGTTTCCTAATAATTATAGCCGAGCCCAAGGCTCATTTTCACAACCCACCAAATCAAGTATCCCATGCTCATCTATTCCATAATTTCAATTATCAAAATAATATCCAAGAATTCCATAAGATACTATAAACAATCTCAATATCCCAACATAATCAAAATAACTCAAATAACGGTCAAGACATGTTTACACGGTCACGGTCGTTCTAGTACTTCTCGAAAGGTGAAACTACCTCGGAAGACTCACAGTCAACCGAAGGTCAAACTGTCCAAACTTGGTCAACCGGGCTTACAGGGCCCACGGCCTCCAATTTCCGATCCGAAAGTTCCTAAAGGTTCAACAAGGTTTACTAAACATGACCTACAAGTTTGGTCCGAATCGAATGGTCAGATCGCTAGCGATCGCACGATCGAATGGTTACCGTTTAACCTAAAGTTTGAATTATTGAACCGGAGTATCCGAGGCTCCGATTCACGATCCGCGAAATCCTACATGATCCTAGAGATGCCTAGCTCAACATATATGAAATTGGAGTCGATCCAACAGTCTGAACATATCGAACCCGGATAAAGCCTAATATGTGATATTCGATCGATTGTCAAACGATAACTAAATTCACATCCGAGCATATCGTCGTGCTCGGGACGACATGGGGAACATTTTAGGGCCCAAAAGCCCGCCACAAAGTGGCCCACGCGCCGGCAGCGCATGGGTGCCTAGAGTAATTCTGGAAATAAGAAAATCTCTAAACTGCCAGTAAAGAGCTATACTTACATGATTAGAACAATGAACGGAGCAACTTTTGTTCTTGGACCACGGCCAAAAACTAACTGGAACTAGCCGGAACGAAGCTAAATCCGTCGACATAATATGGGTAAATGAACGAATTATAAAACCTCAAAATCGATCTCCAATACCTACATAAACGGATAGAGCACGAAGAGTAGATGAAATTTCATACCTCACTCGACAAAAACCATGGCGGGAAAATGTAAGAACACAGCCGAAAAACCTACCCCTTTTTTAGCTCCAAATTGAGCTCTTCGTCAGCGAATTAGATCGGGTCTTGGGTGGGTTTTGTAGAGGAGGACGAGGGGAAGAGATTTCGTGAAGGTTGAGATGGCAACCGAGACAAGATGGTGCAGGAAAAAAAATCACGGAAGTGGAAGGAATGAAAAAATAAAAAATAAAACCAAGAAATCTGGTTATATCGCAAGGAAGAAGAAGACCGGCACTGTAGCCGTACTGTAGCTACAATAATAAATTTAAAATTTAAAATTTTGTCCTTTTTGTTTCTAGACCTTTACGTGGTCGTTACAACTCGGAATTGAGCGTGCCGCTTGTCTACGAACTCATAAGAGCGAGCCCTACGCAACGTTACCACTCATTTCCCTAAAATCCTTCTGGATTATAAAGTGACCAAAATACCCCTACCCCAAGGGCAAAATTGTAATTTCACAAAAAATTAAATTGGATTTAATTGATTAAATTGGGTCAGGGATGTTACAATATGAAGTATCTTATACCGGATTTATTCTTAGGTTTCAAGAACTCTGACTTAACATGTGACACTTGAATTTTGGCCAAGAGTCACCGTGTGCCCTATCCGTTGAGTACGAACAAGTGTACTACTCCGTTTACGTTAATTCATTTTGATGTATGGGGACCTGCACCTATTACTGCTCCCTCTGGCGTTCGGTGGTTTGTCAGATTTGTAGATGATTGTACATGGATGACATGGCTTTATTTGCTGAAGAATAAAAAGGAAGCATTTTCCTGTTTTCAGTTCTTCCACAAACATATGAAAACTCAGTTCAATGCTCAAATACAGATTCTTCGCTCAGAAAATGGTGGAGAATTTGTCAATCATGACTTTCAGACTTACTTCCAACAACATGGAATTATCTATTAGACGATTGGTCCTCAGACACCAAAACAAAATGGTGTTGCTGAACGAAAGAATGAACATCTTCTTGAAACCGCCCGAGCACTTCTGATTGGCGCTCATGTTCCTCACCATCACTGGGATGATGCTATTGTCACAGCAGTTCACCTGATCAAACGCATGCCTTCTAGTGTATTGACCTTTAAAACTCCCTTCCAAGTGCTTGCGCAACACGGGCCCCTGCCCTCAGTTTTGGTACTCACACCCTGAATCTTTGGATGTGTGACTTTCGTTCATCTCCACAAAAATCAACGTAGAAAACTTGATCCCTATGCGCTTCGTTGTGTTTTTGTGGGTTATGCCACTCATCAGAAAGGCTACCGCTGTTATCACCCTCTTACCTGACGGACCTATGTTACTTTGGATGTGACCTTTCTGGAATCTGAGTTGTTCTTCCGTGACCCATCATCCAATTCTATGCTTCAGGGAGAGATGCGAAGTGAAGAGCAGAATTGGAGCAACTTGGAAAACGAAGAAATTCTCCTCTGTACAGAAATGATTGATCGTCCCAAGTCTGGAGCACGCGATTACTCTCTGTCGAAAAGCAATCAACTGCCAATTCATAGCGATCAATTGCCTGACCCACCTGATCCCTGCGAAGATGTTTCTGATCCGAGTCCCACAACTACAGACAATATAGAACAACAAGATGGAGACCCCCCCCCCCCTTTTAACTCAGCAGTACCAACAGACCAATCTCCTGAGAATATCCTTGAGGTAACTACTCCTACTACACTTGTGAATTTAGAGGATGAATCTATTGGATACCAATTACCTTTCAGGCAGAATCGTGGAAAGCCATCAAATCGTTGTTCACATGATATTGGCAAGACATCAAAGATCCAATTGCGAATCATGTATCCACTGAGAAGCTGTTTGAACCACTCAAGGCCTTTGTGCATCAGTTGTCTGCTATTCATATCCCAACCAAGGTTGCTGAAGCATTTAAAGATCCTAAGTGGGTTCAAGCTATAATGGAAGAGATGAAAGCTCTTGAGAAGAATCAGACTTGGACACTGGAAACTTTACCACGAGGAAAAAAGACTGTCGGATGTAGATGAGTGTTTACCATAAAACACAACGTTGATGGATCTATCGAGCGATACAAGGCAAGACTTGTGGCGAATAGGGTACACACAAACTTATGGTGTAGATTATGAAGAAACCTTTGCACTAGTTGCAAAATTGAACACAGTTAGAGTCTTACTGTCCTTCGCAGTTAATTTGGACTGGCCACTACACTAATTTGATGTAAAGAATGCTTTCCTACATGGAGAACTCAAGGAGGAAGTGTATATGGACATTCCTCCTGGATATAATACTACTCAGATTGGAATAGTATGCAAATTACGAAAGGCGTTGTATGGATTGAAACAGTCACCACGTGCATGGTTTATACGGTTCACCATGGCAATGAAGAACAATGGTTTCAGACAGAGTAACTCAGATCATACTTTGTTCTTGAAACATTAGAAATGGAAGGTAACATCTTTAATAATCTATGTTGACGACATGATTATTATGGGGAATGATAAACATGAAATATCTCAGCTACATGACTATTTGGCTACTGAATTTGAGATGAAGAATCAATGTGGACTCAAATATTTCTTGGGAATTGAGGTGGCCCGATCACAACAAGGCATATTTCTCTCTAAAAGGAAATATGTCTTGGGCTTATTGACATAGATAGGAATGCTAGATTGCAAACCTGTAGACACTCTTATTGTTTAGAATCATCATCTTGGATAATACCCGGATCAAGTTCCAACTAACAAAGAAAGATACCAAATGTTAGTGGGAAGATTGATCTACCTATCTCATACTAGGCCAGACATTGCTTATGCAGTGAGCGTCGTCAGTCAATTTATGCATTCTCCGAGTGAAGACCACATGAATGCAGTTATTCGGATACTTAGATATTTGAAGTCTGCACCCGGAAAAGGACTTATGTTCTCAAAACACGGTCATCTGAATATTGATGGTTACATAGATGCAGATTGGGTAGGAAGTATAACAGATAGGAAATCCACATCATGTTACTTCACATTCGTGGGAGGTAATTTGGTTACATGGAGAAGAAAGAAACATAAGGCGGTCACCTTATCTAGTGCAGAAGCCGAGTTCAGAGGTATAACCAAAGGAATTTGCGAACTCATTTGGTTAAAGAGGTTGCTTACTAAACTTAGGTATAGACCTACTTATGTAATGAATCTCTTTTGTGACAACAAGGCTGCAATAGCTATTGCACAGAATCTAGTTCAAGATGATCACACCAAACATGTTGAGGTAGATCGACACTATATCAAATAGAAGCTCGAAGCTAAAGTGATTCAGTTTCCTTTCGTAAAGTCCGAGGATCAATTGGCGGAGAATTTCACAAAGGCAATTTCCAGTAAAGCGTTCCGCAATTCACTGGACCAGTTGAGCGTTGGCGACATCTATGCACCAACGTGAGGGGGAGTGTTGGCGTGACTTGTGGATCATTGACTTTCTTTCCTTCCATACAGAAAATTCCCACAAACAAATATTCTCATATTAGGTTTCATATTTTAGCATATTGCTCTTGGTTTTCTTGAGTTTGAATCGTGGTTGCCCATTTTCCTCAGGTTGATGAATAGAGGGTAGATGCTCAAATTCCTCAATGATGATTTCAATTTAAACTACATATCAATGCTCTTGGAATTTCCTTTCATGGTTATTGTGAAAAGTTTTGTTCTTGGTTCATGACAATCAAACCACATTTTCTATGTTTGAAAATAAAGGGTACAAATTAATGAAAGACAAAAGCAGTGATCCTGAAACTGAAAGTTACCCCCGCCCATGATCCTTCACCTTTCTTCAATATCACTTCCATCATAGCCACTTGGTACATAGTGCTTGGTCTAGACTTATCTGTAAAGTGCTGTCTTTGATTTGGATTTGTATATGATTGTTGCTTCAATTTTTTATTTTTGGAATTTTGAAATGGAAGGCATGATGCTTGTGGTTTGTAGGTTGTTGGGTACCTTAACAGCAAGCAGGCGGCACTATTTAAAAGAATGATTTGGGAAGCAATGAACAAGGACTAGATAAGGTAATGCCTTTGGAAATCCATAAATTTTATCATATGTGTTCACAAGGATTCGGTGCAATGCTAGGGGCTTTCTTAGTTTCTGTTTGTTCCATGGTTTCTTTTTATTTGTTGTCTATATTTTTGGCTTTTGAGTCTTTAGATTGAAAATCATTGAGGTTATGTAGTTAATCATGATTATCAGCCCTTGCATTATTTACCTCTTCATTCTCCTTAGCTCTGTGATTGTGCGGGAATTCTTCACTTTTAAAACTGACCTCTTTTCTTGTATTTGAGTTTATGTTTGCTGCATGTCATATGTGCATTGTGATCTGAAGCATAGGCTTGGAAGTCTCATCCAGCTTAGAGTTCTTGCCTAGTTCTGAGTTGTTATTGGAGTCACACACTGCATAACTGTGTTGAAAGTTTTCACTTCAATATTATTTGCCTTTGACTTATTTTTTGATCTTTCGACTATTTGTGTATGTTTTACTGCCAACATTGAGTCTTATGTATTGATCTCTATATGCAACTATAAAATTGGTGGCATGGAAAGAGTAGAAAATGAGACAGAATGGCCAAGAAATCTGCTCCTGCTAAAAAGCCAGAAAAGGCTGTCAAAGTTTCTACTATGATGGATACTAAGAATGTAAGTTAATAAACTGGTTTGTGGGTTTTTTGGTGCTTAAATTTTCCTGCAATGTTGATTGTCCTACTTATAATTTATTTAACAGATATTAATGTGACATTTTGTTCTTGCAGAGGCTAAGTTCAAAATTCAACTATGATGCTTTGGATAAATTAAATGAAGAGCTTGTAAGCATCTTTTATTTTAGAATCAATTTTGCTTTATTCATGCTTTGCAAATCCCATATTATGTTCTGTCAACATCCAAGGTCTCGTTAACTGATGCATAGACTATAAGCGACTAAAAGCTAATCAAATCTAATGGCACGTTTAGTTTCGATTGTCAAATGATGTTACTTGTTCAATATATTTTTTGTTTTCTTAATGTCTGGTTAGTGGGCAGACACCAGATTCCTATTTAATGGGATAAAGGTATATACAAGTATCACAAACCATGGCAAGATAGAACTTAATACGTAAAAGAATGATCAATTGTGCAGGTTGTTTACTTATTGGGCAATTAATGGGAGACTTTAAAAAATAGAAAAATATTTCATCTTTTTACATGGTTAATAGTTTTTTTTTGCCATGCAATGTAGTTCCTAGTTAGAAATCCTGGTAGGTTTTAGAGAATAGAGGTGTCTTTCTGCAAGTAATTGCTAGAACCTTTTCTAATTTTTTTTCCCCATTTGTAAAATCAGGGCTATGCACCTGCATTCGAAGAAGGCACAAAGTCTAATTGTGGCAGTCATGGTGATATGCAACTGTCAAATGAGAAGAACAGTTTTGAAGGCAGCCATGATGATGATTTTGTGCATAAAAGTAATGGATACAGTGAAGAGGCTGAAGCCAGACAAGGCCATGATGATGATACATATGTTGCAAATGACGAATATAATGGATGCAACTATGATAACAAATACAATTACGATGAGGAATGCGATTTTGACGAATTATGACTCAAATAGTCAATTCTTTTTTCATGATTCAGTTGTATCATGTTATGATAAAAAAGGTAAGCAATTAAATATCTTCTGGTTTTTGATAACTTTTTTGAATTGGTATCAGTCTGAGGAGAGATGCAATTGAGCATTGCTTGCATGTCAAACTATGTGAACTGTAACCATGAGCACAAATTTTTAAATTGAAACACTGAATGGTTGGTTCCAAGCTGTTCACACTTTATTTAGTGTAGAGAGAAGCACCTGTTTGACAACAATATTTCCCCAACATTGACAACACCAAAAGACTTCTCAATATTATATACAAGTCTAATTGAAATTTTGATCATAGGTTTGTATCTCAAACTGTGAATTTATATAATTCAGTTAAATTTATTCAATGTTGAAAAATCTTTACATAGTAACACAGACTGAATTGTCTCTGTTCCAACTCCCAAGCTGTTCAGATTTTGCTAGCGAGAGCAAGGTACCTGGTATGACGACCCTAAGTTATAATTTTGCATGTATTCTTCTTCCTTAACTCAACATTGGCAAGGTACTTGGATCCTAATATTTTCACAACATTCCATTTATATTTTGTCAATTTATCGAAAATATCCTCGAAAATATCGCCGAAATATCGGGACAAATATTTCTCTAGACATTTGGATTCTTTAGGAGTTTTCTCTTGCAAATCTTTCTCTAGACATTTGATGGTTAATTCCCAATCATCCTTCTTTCCCTCTGCCTCTGTAATTTGGAAGGCAAAAGTCCCTCCTAAGGTAAGAATACTAGTTTGGTTAATTGCTCACGGAAGAATTAATACTTGTGACTTGGTTCAAAGGAAAAGACCCGGCTGGTATTTCTCCCCTAACTGGTGCGTGTTGTGCAAAAAAGACAGCGAAACTGTGGACCATCTGTTTTTGCTTTTTCCTTTTGCCTCATCCATATGGGCTAAGTTATTTAAGGTGGCAGGGCTAACGTGGGGTAGTTTTGCATCGTGCAATGCAGTGCTCGAAGCTCGATTGAATTTTTTTGGTGGTAAGAAAAAGGGTTCAATGTTGGGAAATTGTGCCATGATGGCAATCTTTTGGGTAATTTGGGGGGAAAGGAATATGAGAATATTTGAGGATGTGGTTGGAGACGAGGTACAGCAGCTATGGGATCGTATTCGAATCTGGGCCTCACTTTGGGCTTCTGTTTCAGCTGAGTTTAGGGACATTAGTTTCCAGCTCATCCATCTAGATGGGTCAGGATCTAGTGAGAACAACTATATGAGAACATTACATGAGAACACCATTGGATCTAATCCAATGGCTGCGCGAAAAGCAATTGTAAGTGAAACTGTGACACTGGAATGAGGCCCAAAAACTGCACGTGCTCTCTCCTCCCTCCAAAACAGCTGTTCTCTTTCTTGAAGAACACAATTATTTTTTTCTGGTTTGAGAGAGAGAGAGAGAGCTCTCTCCTCCCTCCAAAACAGCTGTTCTCTTTCTTAAAGAACACAATTTTTTTTTTTTCTGATTTGAGAGAGAGACAGAGACAGAGACAGAGAGAGTGAGTGAGTGAAGTGTAAAAATGGGGAGGAGGAAGGGAGTTGTGGACTTCGACGAGTTGCTGCCAGATGAGTTCGATTCGGCGAATCTGTACAAGGACCCGGTGTCGATGTTGGATATGAAGGAAGGAGAACACAGTGCGAGAGAAGTGGATCGACATCGAGAAGGCCAAGATCATCAGAGAAAAGCTCCGCTGGTGCTACCGCATCGAGGGCGTCAACCACCTCCAGAAGTACCGCCACCTCGTCCACTCGCGGCATCGGTAAAGGGCGAGGACCATCGTCCTCATGAGTTCCATGGTCTGTCTGCCTACCCTACCTTACCCTGTCCTCTCCTTTCCTATCATATCATTTCCCCTCTTTTTCTTAATTAATTCACCTTTTCTTTCTTCCTTTCGTGAATTTCAGGTCCCAAGGTTGAGGTCGACTAATCCTTACTTGTTTGTTTGAGGTATTCTATCTTATTTTTTATTTGAAGCTCTCAATTTGTGAATGAAATTGCCATTTTTTTTACTGGGTTTAGCGTTTCTTCAAGGTTTGGCGTTGTGTTGCCTCATGGAATTGCAATTTATGACTGTCAAATTCCCTTGAAGTTCCATTTTGTGGGCCAAATTTTTGATCAAATTGGGGCCTTTTAGACTCTTAAGTTGAATGCCTTTCTAGAAGGGAGTTTCACTAAAACACCCAAAATGGGGGCTGAAATTATAAAAAAACCCAACACCCAAAACACTTTATAAACACACCCAAAACTCATCATTACACACACTCAAAACCCATTTATAAACACACCCAAAAAATATACAATTGTTTATTTTAGAATTGATTTTGGGTGTGTTTCTATATTTAAATAGTGTGTGGGTTTTTTTATAAATACATGCATAGAATTGGGTTTATTTATAATAATCTATTTCTAGAATCTATTAGAAATTGATTGTCTTTTCTCCATCAGTTTTTTTTTCAACATTTTCTCAATAGTCAAACAGTACCCACTTCAAGTTTTGATCTTGTAATCCGATGTTAAAGTCATATAGTTCACAGTTTATCTATTAGTTTGAAGATTTTTCTCCGAGAGATTCGTATAATCTGATTTGTCATTCTTCTCTGAATCACTATCAATGTCTTCTGATATAGGTGGCAGCCAGATCATCTTGCTCAAGTACAGAATTGAGTTTAGTCTTGATAGAACTAGCAGCATCATAAGCCATCATCTTTTTGGCTAAAGAAAATATCCCCAATTTTTGTTGTTTTACTGATAGGATCGTCATGGTCAGAGAGGAAAATGAGTTTTGGTCGTTGATTTTCATTTCATCTTAGTGATTTATGTGGTTGTGGGCCCAGGAGAGTTGCTATAGTTGGGGCCATTGACTAATAAAAACTCAAATGTGGTGAGTTAATGAACAAGTTTTTCAGAAAGGATTGGTCCGTTTTAGTAATTTTTCTGAAGATTAAACTTGACATAAAATTTAAAACTTGGGTGTGATTTAGTAGTTTTATAGGTGCCAATAGTACGTGCACTCTTTAGCTTCAGTCCAAAAAAAGATGAAAGGGGTGCTGGCTGGCTGAGTAGTCTCTTTAGAGTCACATTACATTAAATTAATATTCCAATTGTATCAGGATCCTCTCTGAGGATTGCCAATGCTAGTCTTTTGTTTGTCAATTGAAATTGTATAAAGCTTTTTGATTGACTAGGGTGCCAGCCATTCGTCATTTTGCCAGCCATTAGCGCAAGAGGTACAAATCTCTTGAGTTTTAACACTTTTCTAAAGGTACTTACATATTTATAGTCTTTCATATTCTAATGCCCCTATGTGTTTCCTTCTATTCTTGCAGCCATTTCATTTCAATTCAATTCAAATCAACAATAACTAATTAGATTATCTTTACCAAAATAAATATATATAATTTTATCAATGCAGAATAACAAGAACCATATTTTGTTAGTTGAAAGCAGAAATTAGAAATCTAAAATGAAGAATCTTGAGAAACAGCAAAACCTTTGCTGAAGCCACCACAATATGGAGTCCTCAAGTTGCCTCAAACAAAGAAACTTAAACGAGCCCTTGTTTAAAGTTTTGGTTGCCTTTGAGATTGGACAAGGATGGCTTTCATGTTGCTATGAATGTAATCAAATATAGAAAGAAAAAAATGAAAGAAATTGCTTAAACGTGTTTGGTACTGCTGCATTTTATGTTGAATATTCCTCTGAATGTTAAATTGGTACTGTTTTTTTTTTTTTGTGGGTTCGATATTGGGTGTTCATTTAATTTGTGCATGCCCTTGTTTAAAGCTTTGGTGGCCTTGACACTTCGAATACGAAGAGTCGTTGCAAGGAACATGTTTAAAGCTTTCATCTATTTTTATAATTTTAAAAGTAACGCAATAAAATAATAGAGATATGACACAAGTCACTTGTTTGCCACCAAAATATGTTTCATAAAGGCTTCAAAAGGATTCATTAGAGCTTCAACATCACTTGATTTACTATTAATTAAAGCTTCATAAATAATATTTTTATTTTTTGACTAAGAAGTATTCATTAGTATTTTTATGAATTTTTTCATATAAACTCAAAAGATGTAGAAAGTGTTACAAGAAGTTTTAGTGTATTTTAGATTTTTTATGAATTTAATATGATATTTTGAAGTTATAGCATTGAAAAATAATATTAAATGGAAGAAAATGACAAGTGGCAACACCTGATAGGTGTATCATTTGTGCTTCTTACGGGTGTCATTCTCGCGTAGCGCTACACGTCATCAAAGGTTCATTTTTGTGTCTTTACCTCAAACAATTCACAAAAAATAAATAAAAAATTATTTTTAAAAAATCTAAAATTTCTACAAACTCCTTACGACAGTATCTTCAACTATAATGCTTGAAAATCCAAATTTGACAATGGAAATTTTTGAAGTAATAATTGGAGGAACAATAATGATCTTAAACTTAGTGTTATTGTTATTAAAAAAGCAAACTTGACTTTGACAAATTATTTGACTTTGTCTCTCAAAAGGTGTAGAAAATGTTGTACGAAGTCCGGGGTATCTTTGGTGAATTTTTCAGATTTATTATGATTTTTGGAAGTCAAAATATTGGAAAAATAGTAATAAATGGAAGAGAATGGCACATGGCAGCACCTAATGGGTGCGTTGTCAGCTTTTCCAACGGGTGTTAGTATCTCAAAGCGCCACGTGTCATTAATGTTTTATTTTTGTGAGTTTATCTTAAAAAAAATAACGAAAAATCATTAAAAATTTAAAAACAAAGGCCTAAATTTCTACATATTCCTTGCGACATTATCTTCGACTATGATACTCGAAAATCAAAATTTGACTATGGGAAATTTGAAGGAATAATTGGAGGAAGAGTTGTGGTGATGAAGACTAGTGATCTTCAACTTAGTGTTATTGTTAGTAGGGAAGCACACTTGACTTTGTAAAATTATTTGAAATTTTCTCTTAGTCAACATTACATTTTAAGTCTCAAAAGATGTTGGAAATGTCACAAGGAGTCCGGGGTATTTTTTGGTGAATTTTTTAGATTTATTATCAATTTATTATGATTTTTGAAAGTCAAAATATTGAAAAATAGTAATAAATGGAAGATAATGAAACATGGCAGCGGCTGATGGGTGCATCGTCAGCTTTTCCAGCAAGTGTCAGTATTTCATAGCTTCATGTGTCATTCATATTTCATTTTTGTGAGTTTATCTTAAAAAATTCACAAAAAATAATTAAAAAATCAGAAAAATACACCAAAAATTTCTACAAATTCCTTGCGATATTTTCTTCGACTCTGATACTCGAAAATCAAAATTTGACTTTGAGAAATTTGAAGGAATAATTAGAGGAAGAGTTGTAGTGATAAATACTAGTTATCTTCAACTTAGTGATTTTGTTAGTATGGAAGCAAACTTGACTTTGTGAAATTATTTGAATTTTTTTAAAGTCAAAATTATATTTTAAGTCTCAAAAGATGTTGGAAATGTCGCAAGGAGTCCGGGGTATTTTTTGGTGAATTTTTCAGATTTATTATCAATTTATTATGATTTTTGGAAGTCAAAATATTGGAAAATAGTAATAAATGGAAGATAATGACACATGGCAGCGGCTGATGGGTACGTTGTCAGCTTTTCCAGCGGGTGTCAGTATCTCATAGCTCCTTGTGTCATTCATATTTCATTTTTGTGAGTTTATCTTAAAAAATTCACAAAAAAATAATTAAAAAATCAGAAAAATACACCGAAAATTTCTACAAATTCCTTGCGACATTATCTTCGACTATGATACTTAAAAATCAAAATTTAACTTTGAGAATTTTGAATGAATAATTAGAGGAAGAGTTGTAGTGATAAAGACTAGTGATCTTCAACTCAGTATTTTTGTTAGTATGGAAGCAAACTTGACTTTGTAAAATTATTTGAATTTTTTTAAAGTCAAAATTATATTTTAAGTTCAAAAGATGTTGGAAACGTCGCAAGGAGTCCGGGGTATTTTTTGGTGAATTTTTCAGATTTATTATGAATTTATTATGATTTTTAGAAGTCAAGATTGAAAAATAGTAATAAATGGAAGATAATGACACATGGCAGCGGCTGATGGGTGCGTCGTCAGCTTTTCCAGCGGGTGTCAGTATCTCATAGCTCCATGTGTCATTCATATTTCATTTTTGTGAGTTTATCTTAAAAAATTCACAAAAAGTAATTAAAAAATCAGAAAAATACACCGAAAATTTCTACAAATTCCTTGCGACATTATCTTCGACTATGATACTCGAAAATCAAAATTTGACTTTGAGAAATTTGAATGAATAATTAGAGGAAGAGTTGTAGTGATAAAGACTAGTGATCTTCAACTTAGTATTTTTGTTAGTATGGAAGCAAACTTGACTTTGTGAAATTATTTGAATTTTTTTAATGTCAAAATTATATTTTAAGTCTCAAAAGATGTTGGAAATGTCGCAAGGAGTCCGGGGTATTTTTTGGTGAATTTTCAGATTTATTATCAATTTATTATGATTTTTGGAAGTCAAAATATTGGAAAATAGTAATAAATGGAAGATAATGACACATGGCAGCGGCTGATGGGTGCGTCGTCAGCTTTTCCAGCAGGTGTCAGTATCTCATAGCTCTATGTGTCATTCATATTTCATTTTTGTGAGTTTATCTTAAAAAATTCACAAAAAAATAATTAAAAAATCAGAAAAATACACCGAAAATTTCTACAAATTCCTTGCAACATTATCTTCGACTATGACACTTGAAAATCAAAATTTAACTTTGAGAAATTTGAAGGAATAATTAGAGGAAGAGTTGTAGTGATAAAGACTAGTGATCTTCAACTTAGTATTTTTGTTAGTATGGAAGCAAACTTGACTTTGTAAAATTATTTGAATTTTTTTAAAGTCAAAATTATATTTTAAGTTCAAAAGATGTTGGAAACGTCGCAAGGAGTCCGGGGTATTTTTTGGTGAATTTTTCAGATTTATTATGAATTTATTATGATTTTTAGAAGTCAAAAGATTGAAAAATAGTAATAAATGGAAGATAATGACACATGGCAGCGGCTGATGGGTGCGTCGTCAGCTTTTCCAGCGGGTGTCAGTATCTCATAGCTCCATGTGTCATTCATATTTCATTTTTGTGAGTTTATCTTAAAAAATTCACAAAAAATAATTTAAAAATCAGAAAAATACACCGAAAATTTCTACAAATTCCTTGCGACATTATCTTCGACTACGATACTCGAAAATCAAAATTTGACTTTGAGAAATTTGAAGGAATAATTAGAGGAAGAGTTGTAGTGATAAAGACTAGTGATCTTCAACTTAGTGTTTTTGTTAGTATGGAAGCAAACTTGACTTTGTAAAATGATTTGAATTTTTTTAATGTCAAAATTATATCTTAAGTCTCAAAAGATGTTGGAAATGTCGCAAGGAGTCCGGGGTATTTTTTGGTGAAATTTTCAGATTTATTATGAATTGATTATGATTTTTAGAAGTCAAAAGATTGAAAAATCGTAATAAATGGAAGATAATGACACATGGCAGCGGCTGATGGGTGCGTCGTCAGCTTTTCCAGCAGGTGTCAGTATCTCATAGCTCCATGTGTCATTCATATTTCATTTTTGTGAGTTTATCTTAAAAAATTCACAAAAAATAATTAAAAAATCAGAAAAATACACCGAAAATTTCTACAAATTCCTTGCGACATTATCTTCGACTATGATACTCGAAAATCAAAATTTGACTTTGAGAAATTTGAATGAATAATTAGAGGAAGAGTTGTAGTGATAAAGACTAGTTATCTTCAACTTAGTGTTTTTGTTAGTATGGAAGCGAACTTGACTTTGTGAAATTATTTGAATTTTTCTCTTAGTCAAAATTATATTTTAAGTCTCAAAAGATGTTGGAAATGTCGCAAGGAGGCCGGGGTATTTTTTGGTGAATTTTTCAGATTTATTATCAATTTATTATGATTTTTAGAAGTCAAAAGATTGGAAAATAGTAATAAATGGAAGATAATGACACATGGCAGCGGCTGATGGGTGCTTAGTCAGCTTTTTCAGCGGGTGTCAATATCTCATAGCTCCATGTGTTATTCATGATTTATTTTTGTGAGTTTATCTTTAAAAATTCACAAAAATAATTTAAAAATCAGAAAAATACACCGAACATTTCTATAAATTCCTTGCGACATTATCTTCGACTCTGATACTTGAAAATCAAAATTTGACTATGGAAAATTTGAAGGAATAATTGGAGGAAGAGTTGTAGTATGGAAGCAAACTTGACTTTGTGAAATTGTTTGATTTTTTCTCTTAGTCAAAATTATATTTTCAGTCTCAAAAGATGTTGCAAATTTCGCAAGGTGTCCTTGGTATTTTTGTGGGAATTTTTCAGATTTATTATGATTTTATTATGATTTTTGGAAGTCAAAATGTTGGAAAATAGTAATAAATGGAAGAGAATGACACATGGCATCCCCTGATGGGTATGTTGTCAGCTTTTCCAGCAGGTGTCAGTATCTCATAGCACCACGTGTCATTAATGTTATCATTTTTGTGAGCTTATCTTTAAAAAATTGCAAAAAATATTTAAAAAATCAGAAAAATACACCGAAAATTTCTACAAATTCCTTTCGACATTATCTTCGATTATGATACTCAAAAATCAAAATTAATTTGGAAAAATTTGAAGTAATAATTGGAGGAACAATTGTTGTGATGAAAACTAGTGATCTTCAACTTAGTGTTATTGTTAGTATGGAAACAAGTTTGACTTTGTAAAATTATTTGAATTTTTCTCTTAGTCAAAATTATATTTTAAGTTTTAAAAGATATTGGAAATGTCACAAGGAGTTCAGCGTATTTTTTTGGTGAATTTTTCAGATTTATTATGAGATATAAAAAAAATTCAAATAATTTCTCAAACTCAAGTTTGTTTCTATGCTAACTACAGACCAAGTTTAACTCTTCCTCCAACTATTAATTCAAATTTTCCAAATCATAATCGTAGATAATGTTGCATGGAATTTGGAGAAATTAAGGATGTATTTTTTCAATTTTTCATTAATTGTTTGTGAATTTTTAAAGATAAACAAACACAAAATGAAACTCTGATGACACGCGGCGCTACGCGAAATGACACTTGTCAGAAGCACTCATGACACACTCTTCCAAAAATCATAATAATTCATTAAATAGCAGAAAAATACACTTTCCATGTCTTTTGAGTTCATATTAAAACATGAAGCTTTAGTGAATAGTAAAAGAGGCGATGTTGAAGCTCTAGTGAATCCTTTTGAAGCGTTTACAAAAGATTTTTTGATGGCAAACAATTAATGATTCAGCGTTGCAATTAAGACTTGTGTCATTTATCTATTATTTGTAAAATTAATAATTTTAAAAAATTATAAAAATATATGTAAAATTACTATAAGTTCTTGGGAACGACTCTTCATATTTGAATTGTCAAGGGAACCAAAGCTTTAAACAAGGGCCTGCACAAATTAAATGAACATAAAAAAAAATAAAACCAAGCTGCTAAAATTCCAATATTAAACCCAAAAAAAGTCTCAATTTAACATTTAGAGGAATACTCAACAAAAAATGCAGAAGTACCAAACGCGTTGAAGTAATTTTTTTTTATTTTCCTATATTTGATTACTTTCATAGCAATCATGAAATCAATCCTCTTCCAATCGCAAAGGCAACCAAATCTTTAAACCAAGGCTGCACAATTTAAATAAATACAATACAAATCAAACTAAGCTCCTAAAATTTCCAAATTAAATAGCTGAAATTAAAATATGCTGCACATATTAAATATATCTCCCTGCAAAATTCCCTTGTGCTTTAGCTTAACTCTGGTTGTGAGAGGTGGAAATGGGATAATGGTTGCCCTTGTTTTGAATAAAAGGGGAGGCAGAGGGGTGAGGAATATGAAAAAAGAAAGAAAGATGATGTAAAGTTACCCCATATACAGCTTGAAATGATACATAAATGACCCATTATCCCCATAGACAGCCTAAAATATGCAACAAACATGATACACAATGATGTCAGGATAGAAAAAAGTTTCTCACGTAAGAGGTGGTTTCTCAAGGTCCTGAATTTGAAACAAAATTGGAAGGGACATTGACATTCAAAAGTAAATTTAACAGAGATGTGGCATATGTGTCGTCGGGTGCATAATCATATCCATGATGATACATAAATGACCCATTATCCCCATAGACAGCCTAAAATATGCAACAAACATGATACACAATGATGTCAAGATAGAAAAAAGTTTCTCACGTAAGAGGTGGTTTCTCAAGGTCCTGAATTTTAAACAAAATTGGAAGGGACATTGACATTCAAAAGTAAATTTAACAGAGATGTGGCATATGTGTCGTATGGTGCATAACCATATCCATGATGATACATAAATGACCCATTATTCCCATAGACAGCCTGAAATATGCAACAAACATGATACACAATGATGTCAAGATAGAAAAAAGTTTCTCACGTAAGAGGTGGTTTCTCAAGGTCCTGAATTTTAAACAAAATTGGAAGAGACATTGACATTCAAAAGTAAATTTAACAGAGATGTGGCATATGTGTCGTGGGGTGCATAACCATATCCATGATGATACATAAATGACCCATTATCCCCATAGACAGCCTGAAATATGCAACAAACATGATACATAATGATGTCAAGATAGAAAAAAGTTTCTCACGTAAGAGGTGGTTTCTCAAGGTCCTGAATTTTAAACAAAATTGGAAGAGACATTGACATTCAAAAGTAAATTTAACAGTGATGTGGCATATGTGTCGTAGGGTGTATAACCATATCCATGATGATACATAAATGACCCATTATCCCCATAGACAGCCTGAAATATGCAACAAACATGATACACAATGATGTCAGGATAAGAAAAAAGTTTCTCACGTAAGAGGTGGTTTCTCAAGGTCCTGATTTTAAACAAAATTGGAAGGGACATTGACATTCAAAAGTAAATTTAACAGAGATGTGGCATATGTGTCGTAGGGTGTATAACCATATCCCTGATGATACATAAATGACCCATTATCCCCATAGACAGCCTGAAATATGCAACAAGTATGATACACAATGATGCCAGGATAGAAAAAAGTTTCTCACGTAAGAGGTGGTTTATCAAGGTCCTGAATCATCCTCACAACGAGATGGCTTCTGTGACTCAGTCAAAACCTTTACCTCCACCTACACCTCTACTTCTGCTGATCCTTCTGCCTCCATATCCACCTCCCTTGTTTCTGTAGATCCACTCCCTGCAGCCAAGACACATGTAACCAAAAGATTGACTCATTAAGAGCTAAAAGGTCTATTAAATAGCAATCTGCTTTTGTAGATTGAAAGATACATTACATTTAAAATCTGCAAGGCATATGATAAAATAAGCAAGCAGTATTCATCTTACGCATTCAGAAGTACATCTTCAGATGTCATTTCATGACCTTCCCAGAGTCAATTCTCCATAATAAATTAAGAAAATTCATAAATTGAGCAGAATGTAACCAGGTTTCTTTCATTCTTCTGTAGAAGACTGAATGTTTCGGATGCAAACTCTGGCTCGACGGATATAAAAAGCATTTAGCATTCCATCATGTCCCAAATTATGTTTACCATTGAAGATAAAATTGAGGGTACCCAGAAACAAAAGCTCCCTTTAATTGCCACAAAACTAAAACCCCATTTCAATTTATAAAAACCAACAATTCCATCATACCCATCAAGCGAAAAACTAATTAAAAACTTTGTCTATATACATAAACCCCCAAAAAAAAAAAAATGACAGACACAAAACAAAACCCCTTTCAATTCCTTATGATTACCAACAATTCCATCAAACCAAATTGAATAAAAAATATTTCCTAAATACATAAACCAAGAAATTAAAAGAAAAAGCCCATACCATGAACGAAGAATTGAGAGCAAGGCCATCGTCTCCACCAAAACAATCAACGCTTCCGATGTTGGTGTCTTTCTCAACGATCGTTCAGCCCACTGAGCTTGGATTGGCTACGACGGCTCACGTCATTGGATGGAAATTCATTTAGGATAAGACGGCGGCAGCAATGACCCTCCTCCATCAAAGCCGATCTTCTCTGGCCCTCCTGATCTCTCACCCTTTCTCAAAGAGTACATTTTCGTCGGATTCTCAGCTTCCACTGGCAACCATACCCAAATCCACAACGTCCTCTCTTGGAATTTCAGCTCCACTAGCCAAGCTTTTCTTTGGACGCCTTCAGTGGAAACATGCGAGAGTAACATCATTGTACATAGAACTGCTGGATGAGGCTGACGACGATGATCTGGACTTTGCAAACGAGCACTCTGTCTCTAAGACCGCGAGAATTCCAAAGATAGAGTTGTATTTGTATTTGGGCAGAGAGAGAATAAGAAAGGGAAGTAAGAGACAAAGGGGGTTTTATTTGTATAAGGTCTGCATAAAAATGAATGATATACTAAAAGAGAAGCTGAGAGAGCAAGACAGAGATGCAGATCGAGATGAGGGAAACTGAGAGGGCAGAGAAAGAGAGGGTGTTCTGAGGAGAAAGGTGTCGATTTTGACCAAGGAAAATAGGAAATGTTATTGAGAGAAGAATCTGGGAACAAGAAACGAGGAAAAAGAAAGGCGCGATTAGAAAGAAAGGCGGGATTGAGAACGCGCACAAGGACACAGGGGCTAAGGGGAAGTGCAGCGTACCCATTTGTATTGTAAGCTTGCTTTTTCTTTTTAGCCGTTCAGATAATTTGGATGGCTGATATTGATTCTCATATAAGGTTCTCATTTTAGTGTTCTCACCTGATCCGAGTTGCCATCTAGATTGGCAAGCAGCAGTTTTGTAGTGTAGAGATTTACCTCTCTGTTTGTATGGTGGCCTACTCGACCATCTCGTGTATGTTTGATGTTTGTTTCTTTATGGAATAATATTGTTTCTTTTTAAAAAAAAAAAAATATCGGGACAAATATTTTCGTTCAAATTCAATCTGAAATGGTCAAAATATCGCGTTATTATCGAAATTATCGATAATATCGCGATATGAAACCCAAAAATACATGAAAAATGCTGAAAATTCTCCCTGTTGCGAATGGAGGGATTCGAACCCCTACCTCTGTGAGAACAGCCTAGCGTCTTATCCAACTCAGCTGCGTACGTGTTTGTGATTATATTTTCGGCGTGTAATATTTATAACGTCTTTAAAATGTATGCAAGCTAATATTTATTATCTAGGATAAATTTCTATATTTAAAAAGACACCAAGGGGATTAGACACCAAGGGGATTCGAACCCCTCCCATTTTAATCCTTCAACACCTTAACCACCATATCACTTATGTTTTTGTGAAAATATGCTAAAATATTTATTTATATACATGGTTTTGTTTTGAATTCTTTTTGTAGTAATTCATTATATATAAATGATTATGGTGTGTTTAATCTTCTTTCATTAATCACTACATATTTTCTACACTCACAGTGTTTGTCAGCTCGCTATATAATCAACTTAAATTAGTTAAATCTATCATGCAATGCATTTCCTTCTAATTTTTTTATGATAAACTAATAGATAATTGACTAAATAAACATCTTGCAAAGTTTCAAAAAAAATTACCACGTTTTTCTTAAAATTTCCGTAGTTTTTATTCAATTTTTATCGATATCGATAATATAACAATATTTCCATCGAAATTTTCGTGTTTTTGGACTACCGATATTTCCGATATCATCGATATTTTAGACCTTGATCTCAACTTCCTCACCAGAGTAAGCATAGGCTCCCCCATGCATGAAATTGCCTCCATTCAGCAAATGAGGGGGTACTTTGAAGAAGCAAACAATACAACCGGGTTCGAGGAGATCAACTTTAATGCCTTTCATGATAAAGGACACAAAGAACTTGTAATACCCCGAAAAATTCAAGGTGGATTTTCATATTTTAGTGAAAAATAATATAGTGGTGGAGAATGATTATGGGTATTTTATCAAGTGATTTTGGATTGAGATTATTAAATTAAGTGTGTTTAATTTCAAGTTGGATAAACATGACCAAAATACCCCTATGTGTGGATAATTACCAAAACACCCTTGTAGGCAAAGAAAAAATGAAACGTGGAGGACATCAAACCACCCTCCTCCCATTTTTTCCCCCCTTGCCTTAAGCTTTCATATCCACCATTTATGAAAGGATGAGTCACCTAGTCTAAAATGGTGAGTCATCTAGCCTAATTAAGATTCTTAAGTCATGAAATTATTCTTTTCCTTCCCATTCATTGTATCATCACTCTCTTCTAACTTGATGACTCACCTAGCCTAAGGCTCTTCAATCATGAATTTACTCTTATCCTCATCATTCATTGTATCATCCCTTTCTTCCTCATTCACCTTAGTTTCATCCTTGTTCTTCTTTTGTTCCTCTTCAAAATCCAAAATTCGTCACTTCCTTGGAGCAGCCGAGAACTCAAATTTCGAAAGCTCAAATGAGAACACTTTCTTCATAAAAGTTGTTCATTTACGTTATTCCTATAACATACTCAAATTGCAGCTCAATCAGACTAGTATAGGCTCTGAAACGTTGGTATGATCACAATAAGTTTACCATTTCTTGATTTCACAGCAGTATGCTCGGTTTCAGTATGTTTCTGTGATTTCATGTACTCAAATGACTTTGGTTCCTTAATCAAGGTTGTGTGAAATTCTGTCTATTATAACATATCAAAATTTTAGATTGATCGGACTTCTATAGCCACCTTGGGAACGTTTAGAGTGGAACATGCTTATAGTCTTTGACCTTAGTTCATTCCCTCGTTTTCAGTCCAAAACACTAATTTCAAAAGCTCAAAACACTATGGTTTTTTCATGATAGTTACTCCAAATTCTCTTCTTTATAACATATCCAAATATCATCTAAACGCAACCATTATAACTCTCTGAAAATTGGTATGAACAAAACTTGTTCAATTGATTATGTTGAATTTCTTGTTATAGATGTATACTTTCTCTCAAATGGCTTGTTCTTTATCATTCAATTGCTCAAATTAGCCACTATCATCTCAAGTAAATGATTCTTTGAAGGTAGGAAGCTCATCTTTTTATTGTCTCTTTGAGTACTAGTTATAAACCAAGTGTTGGTTAGAATGCCTCAAGGAAATATATATCTTTCGAAGTGTACGTTTTTGTGAAGCTCTAGATTATTTCGATGTGATTTTGTTCCAATTTAATTATGAGATTTTAGTACATCAAAATGAATACCTCAAGGGTTATTTCAAAGTTGGTTTTGTGCCATTTGAATTTAAATTGATTTTTGTGAAATTTCGAAGTAGAGACTATCCTACTGGAATTGTTTTGATTCTGTTACATACCCTGTTTTGAATAAGAGTTTGAAAACTTCCTAAATTTGGATTTTCATGAAATTTTAGTATGTTTTACTTTCTCGTATTTTCTTTAGATATGAAAAGTTTTATCCAGTTTGGTTGTAAATTGTAATTTTGGTGATTTTTCAAAACAAAGTGTACAAACCTGAAAAAAAAAAAAAAAAAAAAAAACGTTATGCAGCCTACTCTGTTTTGGTTTCTATTTTGACATGCTTCCTTAACCCTAATTTTTATCAAATTTTGATATCTTTAATGTTTCTATGTCTAGTTGTGATCTGGAAAGTTGTACATTATTTTGATTTGAACTCAATATTTAGTGAATTTTCAAAGTTAATGTGTTCCAACCCAAATGTTTAGCAAAACTGAAATTTTAGTTTTAAATTTTCTTTATGAGTCTAGAGCTGAACCACCTGATTTTGAACATCCCAAAGAGTAGAACTATTATAGGAGGGGAATAAATTAGTTTTTCCTTGACGCTTGGTTCTATGCTTGCTTGGATTTGAGGTTAAGGGAGTAACAATCGGGTCAAACAACTTGTCAAGTGTATTATGGGGTTTTAGGTCTACGTGCGCTAGTGGGACACTCAAATTTGTTTCCTTATTTCCAATGAATTTAAATCAGTAAATTATCTTAACTAGGTGTTCTACTCTGCGTACTTTCGAGGACGAAACCGCACAAGGTTAAGCTAGCTGGACATGAGGTAGGGTTTCCTGATTTCCCGATGATTGGGCTATGCCACTTTTAATCTTGGTGATTATATATAGTACTATAAATATGAATATTATTGTTGCGTTGCTTGGTGAATACTATTTGATGTTATGCGAATACAATTGTTGATGTTTCTTCGTGGATATTATTTGACGTTGAGGGAATATTATTATGCATGTAATTAAGCCTGGAATATTATTGTTATTATCTATATTATTATTCTGCAAAGATAAATGATGTTTGCGCTGCATTACATATGCATCATAACGACAGTGGTGTTTGGGGTGTGTGTGTGTCGTTTGAGGTATATCTAAGGGATGAGAGAAGGCCTTAGATATATATAAGTAAATTAAATGTGGAATATATTCAGGTGACGGGAGCAGAGCTTGAATATATTGAGGTGATGGGAGCAGGGCCTCTAATGAAAAGTGAAAGATGAGAAATTCATAAACAAAAAAAAATTGGGTTAAGGGACGGATGGGCACTAGCTCATATTTTAGGGTATTCGAAGCCACAGTGGTAAAACACATGGTATGGGACATGCAGGCTTGTTGCCCTAAGGTATGAATTAGTGGGATTAGAAGGGAGTGAGCTCATGACATTATCGCATATGCAAATTTATTTATCTGGTCTGATCACATAATTATCATATACCTTGTATTGTTTGATGCATGACACTTTGTTTAACTGTGATAGCTGACCTTGAGGGGTTTGACGGTACTCTACTTGGCATTAGAATGCTCATACCCTAATAGATTGTGCAGGATTAAAGAAGAAGTTTGAGGAAGTGGGTTCAACTAAACTATTGGGCTTTTATTGTTGATTTGTGTAGTCAATATTTGTAAGTAGTCAACCCCGTTTGTTAAAGATCTCAGTGTGTATTTAACTACGAGCTATTGCGACTCTGATTTTGTGATGTTAAGTAAATTTGTATTATTTTGTGGCTCTATTTCTCAACATATCATGGTTGTAGGATTTTATTCTTATGACTATGGTATGACTCACACCATGATTCGGGAATATTCCTTGTTTTCGAATTGGGTCGTGACAGAACTTGTCTGGCAGCCCATCCATTGTCATTGCCATTTCACCTTCTTTCTCCAAGAACTTCTTCACTGACTCCATACTTGATTCCTCATTTCTCCAGAAGCCTTAGCCCTCAAAGAAACAACAGATAAAAGAGTCACATTCAACATCAAGGGTCCTA